>WURS02018523.1:0-12053 GCA_011762765.2 Rhinocypha anisoptera | reverse complement strand
GACGAGCAGCAAACACGAACACACGCACACACTTATACACATACACACACAGAAACAGGTAATAAAGAAAGACTCACATAATGAAGAAATATTTCGGGTCTTCGTTGGCCCTTCATCGGTCTGAGAAAACTGGCTGATGAAAGATAACGAAGATGACATCATCCTTTATCAGCCAGTTCTCTCTGACCAACGAAGGGGCAAGCAAGCCCCAAATTATTTCTTCATTATGTGAGTCTTTCTTTATTACATGTTTCTATGTGTGTATGTGTATAAGTGTATGCGTATATATTTATATATATATATATAATGGAATAGAATAGTATATATGTAGATGAGGGAACTAATGACGTGGCAAGAACTTAAACATTGTGTGAGTGGAAACTTTTTCAGTTAGATTTTATATCGAATGGAGGGTGGAATGTGGCCTCTCTCTGTGGGGGTCTAACTTGGGCTGTGAAGAAAGTGGAGAGGAGTAGATTGGGGAGCCTTTGAGAAGAGGATTATGGAAAGATGTAAAAATTACCCTATTTAATCGCGTTACTCGTCGCCTCATTTTTTACAAACAACCAAGAAATATTTGAGTGGGGGTGGGGGAGAATGAGTTTATAATAAAGAAAAAAATATGCTTCCAATGAAATTGTTATTTGTAAATAAGAGACATATAATTTACTGTTTTTATTTATGTGCATTTTCTACAATAAATGTATTAATCCAATAGAAACTCGATGGTGCGAAGGGTCGGACTGATAATTCGGAAATCCTGTTAAACGGGGGAGAAATTGGACTGTCTTAGTGTAAATGAGACGAAAAAAGTGTTATTTTATTCGGAAACAATTGTTTTCTAACAGCGACTTGTTTATTCACTTATTTAATGTTAATGCTCCAATAAATAGCTTAATTTACATAACTAATGTAATAAATATCGTAATTCTGAATATTATCGTAATTATTCACCTATTATGTCACCAATATTTTTTTATGGTCAACACTTTACTTTATAGCAATGCAATAAACTCGGTCCCTTAAGAAAGAGAGAAAAATCAACAACTCAGTGATAGAAAACTTTGAGTTTGTAAGAGCGTCATTTTGTATTTGAAACAGTATCGTAACTGAATTTAACACTTTATTACATTCATGTAAGTATCTTCACGAAAGTATTATTACCTTATTTCAACATGGGTACGATAGTAAATTTCCACGGATTGTTATTGGTATGCCACGGTTTACCGTATTACGGCCCTACTGGTACTGTGACTCTATATATTGATACTATCACTGTTACCCTATCACGATATGAAACGCTCAGTTTTGCTGGATGCAATAGGAGGAGGTGCTCCGGACGAGGGGCAGTTAAAGCGGGGATCGGTTGATCGAGGGACGGTTAAGCGAGCTTTTACTATGCAAACTTATATCGGAGACATTATTACTTATTGCTCATTATGGGTTCCGTATCTTCCTCCGAATCCTGCTCCGTATCTTGCTCCAGAATTTCATGAGGTTTAAAATAATTCAAACATAAAAGGAAATTATCCCTCGGAATTATAATGTTAAAGTAACTGATTAGGCATTTACTCTAGACTATATCTGGTGAAGCTCGAATTGCTTAATTATCCCACAATTTATACCGTAAATGGGAACTTCATGTTTGAATACATCCCCGTGAAAATTCGCTTTGGATAGTGAAAGCTTGAAGGTGTAACTGTGTAGCAAGCCTCACCGTCAATTGGGAATAAATTTGGTGATTTCAGGGCTGATATTTTGTAAGTTTGACGTAGTTAAAATAAATGGAATATAATAACACTTTTCAACATGTAATTCAGTTCCTTACAGGTACCACCGGGTTTCAATAGTAACAGAACGTTTATCTTAAAATACGACTAGTAAATAAGATATTTTATTGGTACAGATATGTTGATTGTATTTTTCGCTATTCGACCGGCTGTGATAGGGAGCTGGATGGGTTCGCAAAATACTTAAATTCACTGCATAGCTCCATTAAATTCACCATGGAAAAGAGCGTGGAGGAAAGATTAAATTTCTTAGACATCAAGATCCAAGAACAAAAGCAAGTGTTTTCAATGTGCAGGAAACCCAATTTTACGGATCATTTTTGCAAATTTTCATTCTATTATTCATATATTAAATATCATAGGAATGTTAGGAGGTAATTTTGAAGGAAAACTCTCAAACATTAAGAACCTTGCGGTAAATAATAATTACGATGAAAATCAACTGTGGAAGAAACAGACAAAAGGAGCCGTTGCCATAAGTTCGTCGCCGAAAAACGATCTTAGAAGAGGACATTGGCAAGTGGTGTAAAATTCCATATCCAAGCAATCGGTGCTATAAGATAGTTAACACAATTCCGAAGAAAAAATTTCAAATCTCTTTTTAGACACCTTCCACACTGCACAAAGTCAAATTCCTAGAGAATTACAAGGTTGGAAAAGGGAGAAAGTGCGGTGTGTATAAAATAAGGTTGAGTGCGACTCAATTACGTATATAGATCAAACAGGGAGGAACTTTATAACGCGTATTAAAAAGTTGTCGTACCCAACAATAACAGTGTACCGTCGAATCCCGGGTTGCGCAAGAAAAGATATTATTAATACGAGTAGAAGTGTTTTTTCATTCCAGTTATTTTAACCATGTCGATTTCCAAATCCATTGTTGGAATTCATTTCTGGAGTCCATTGCCGGAATTCCAGGAATGTAAAATGATTTTCTCATGTCAAATATGTACACGTTCCCACTAGGTCGGCTGTGTACGATTCAGAACCCAATGAACGTTATTAATAAACAGAAAAAGGCGTTTTCATTGATATAGAATTTCCTATTTCCTATTCGAGGAGGGAGGATAATAATGCGAAAGGGGAAATCACTCGAGTAAATGCGGTATATTAAATGAAAAGGATATATGGAGGGCGATTGATCGTGGTGATAGCTCGCGAGGCGATAATAAGTCTCCGAGGAACATTCTAAAAAGGGATAAAATGAATGGGGGAAATTTACAGACAGGAGTGTTTAAGCACGTTTTAGAATACAGGATGTTAACAAACCAAGGCAGGGAGAGGATAAGGGGATGGGTATAAGCTTGGACGACAAGAGGCAAAAGTAAGCGGTAGTAAAGGCTATTTATTATTTTTGCTAAGGAAGATGTGCTTTTAGGGAATTATTAGCCGAGAGATCGACGTTTCAACTTTTCAAATGGTCTGATAGAGTCCAGTATAAACTTATTTACGGGCTATAAAACATTGAATATACATTACGCAGTTAGTTGATAATAAAAAAATGTGTCAATTATTTCTCACCCACGATTATGCAGGCACGCACAAACGGTGCGTGCCTGCCTTATCGGTACTGAGCACTCTCCTACGCGTACGTGTATTATAAGACGTACTTACTCTTACTCTTAATTGTCATACATTGAAACCAACCTACAGGCGAAAAAAACGATATAAATTCCCGCAAATTTTGAAGGGATTAAGAACCCCAAAAATACGAAGAAAAACATGGCGAGGCAGCAATTCAATGTCTATTCTAAACAGGAAATGCGGTTCTAATGTGAAGTTCGAATGAGAAGTAATGGAATTATTTTCACTGTTCCTCAAATGGTTGCTTTTTAGAGGGTTGCCGGGTTATATCTACTATATAGTGTAGAGCTTTCTGATTCAACCGGTGATGTATGGTTTCAGGCTGTAACATAATTTTCATTCCCAATATCCAAAGTGGAGCAATACTATTGTTTGCGGATTATTAAGGTCAAAAGAACCCGTTGCCTGTATATAATTAAAATAATACTTTTAATTTAATTAAATTAATATTTAACTAAATCTAACAGGAGTATAACTCAACTGGGATTGCAAGCACTGGAAACAGTCTGGAGAGAGAAGAGCTTCCATATTTATTTTGCTACCCTTCGCCTTCTACGTATTACGGCATATACTCAGCATAATGTTTTGATAGAAGGCTTGTAAAAATCTTGAGATTCACGATCTTAAAAAGTTCTTCTCAATTCCTTGCTAGAAGAAGCCATTTCCCCGTCCGAATACTTTTAACGCAGCGTATTTTGGAATGACAATCGGTATCTTAGTCCTAGAAAATTTAACTAAAATTTTTCTCTTAAAAATCTAAAAAATTCAGTTCCCTCCATCAAAATAGAAAAATGTGCTGATAAAGTAATTGGGAGTACATTTTAGTGGGTTCGATTATTGCCACTGGAGATTATGATTCTAAAAATGATCATTTATCTTGGAATTTGATATAAAAAACTGCTCATTCCAAGAAAAATTAACATATCTTTCAGCGATATTTTCAGGATTAATTATGTGAAATTCTTTCATCTTGAATTAAAAAAATACATTAATAAAAATTGTGAAAATGCAGTGTATGTGTAATTTTTTAAATTAAAAACATATCTTTCATTGAAAGAATATATACATGGAAACATAAAATTTGGAACTCGAGACATTAGGGAAAAAGAAATCCAAATTTGGAAAATGTACCACTCACCTGAACATCCGCATATACAATCACAGACTCTCCTGTAAGCCCTCTTGTGCGTGATCTTTCCTACCTGTTCCAAAACATGCTTCCTTCCATAATCTAGACTTTGAAAATTGTTACAATGTATCCATTCTTTCTTCTCTTCCCCCGTCAACCACACCCATAACACTCAAAACCCATGAAACAGCACTTATTCACTTATCTGGGTCGTTTTGACGGCCTGGATTAAACATTGTCCACTAATCTTGTCTAAATTGTTACTTTTTATCAATCACCCTACATCACCGCCTTCTGCCGATCTTTATTTCTTTTCTTTAGCCAGGCATGTTCACTTTTAACTTTGTAATTTTACCGCCCTCCAATCCTCATCTTCCAATCTATTACCCTTCCCAGAAATTTCCCCTACCACTTCCCTTCACCTTCTCTTTATATATATGTCCCATCAACGCCCAGACCCAGTGGTGGTTTAGCAGCCAACAAAAATTGAAAAACTAGTGAGTATTTTTACCTCTGTGCCTATGTTTTTTGTGTGCTTTTGTGTGTGACAATCAGTTTCTCACTTGAGTCAACTCATGAAGTTATATATATATATATATATATAGCCAACAATTAGTGACTTGTCTTCAAGCAAAATGCATTGCTGTTTTGATAAATAAGGAGAAGTTATGGCATGACGGATAGTGACCGAAATTAGGAGGCATTGTCGAAAGAGGCTGTGACAACTTTTTCTTCTTTGATTACTCTATATTCTTGTTTGGAGGATCACTATTTATGTTACTTATGTGCATTTGTTGTTATGGATAATGTATATATTTATTTTTCGACATTTTTGTGTTACGTTGAGGGAAAAGAGATGTCTGGGGACGTCATACCTGCTGTCACTCCAGGGAGAGACTCGAGCGAGAGACTGGGAGAGGAGCGGGCTGAATGCCTGGGAAGCAGCAGGGGATCATGGGAAAGGGAGAGGGGGGGAAGAGATGACGAAGGGTTCTATGTGACGCTAATGTTGACTCAGATGAAAGGTGAAGTAGGCGCCAAGAGAGGAGGAGTCATGAGTTGATGTGATTTGGAGGAGGTGGTCTATGGGAAGACGGTTTGTTGAAAGAGGGAAAGGAAGTGAAATGAGGCGGAGAAGAGGATCAACTGGTGATTTTGTTTTCAGGATTGATCGATCGTGGAATTCAGTATTGAATTTTTCTATTGAATCGAATAAATACCCTTATCTCACATACGTGATCACTATATGTGCCTATAAACCATTGACGGTTTGTAATTGGTAATAGTCCTCACTATCGTAAAGGTGAAAAGATAACTTCTTGCTACATGTCAAGTAACGATTTGCCACATGCCTGAGTGTGCGAATGCTAGATACCTGGCTCAGAGATATGATATTTTTTCCCTATGATTTATGATTAATGATATGGAGCTTGCTTGTTGATATTTTACGGCGTATGCAGTGTGCACATGAATTTTAGGACACCCTCAGGTTTTTGTTTGTGACGTGGATTTAAATTATATATACATACAAATAAACTTCCTTTGGTAATAATATACTTACTTTAATTTACTTTGATTCAAAGTATTATATTTCATATACTGAGCGGTATTAGTCCTGCAGTTCTGTGCACGACTGGAATAGTTGATGAAACTGTTAAAAAAATATTCCAGAGATATGGGATACGTAGGTGTGTATTGATATACCAAACAGCTTTTTTAATTCTCATTTTCTAAAATAAATGCTTTTTCTCGTTCCGTGTGGAAGTATACTCAATAATCAATCAAGAAATGCAGCTCTCTACAAAGTAAAATTGAAAACAAAAAAAAATATGAAACTACTTCTTTCTTATTTTGCTCTTTCTTAATTTAAAGACAAAAGTATTTAATATTTCCATTTTCCTTTGAAATAAAGCGAGAATCTCTATTATAAACCTTATATGAGTAGGAATTTTTTTTCTAGATATTTTGAGAATTAACCCTTACTCATATAGTCATCCTTGACTCAGTCACAAAATGCTGTAATCAATATCTTACCTGTTACATGTTATATGATATTGGAGAACAAAATCTATATAATAGAAATGCTAAATCCTGCGGTTCTAAATCCCTCATTTTTACAAACTTTTTCATATCCCTTTTGGACCAACATAATTTAAAAATCAAACACCTGTTCACTTCCTTTACCTCTGTTTCTCGGTAATCATAAACGCTGACTCATACCCCATAGTTTATTTCCTCTTCCACAAATCGTTATTCATATAACGTTCGACACAACCCCTATCTCACTGGCGTTGAGCCTCACTCTCCGCTATCCACAATCAAAAATCTTTGTTTTTTTCATTCCCCCTACCCTAAACTCACCCTTCTGCTTTTCATTCCATTTCATTGTATCTGCACATATTTGAAATTAATTTTGAGCATAACGAGCGATGCCCGGCCAATGAAAACGTTTGCAATCATTCACACATTCATTTGCTATTCCGCTTAATGCATTACCTCGCTTTTCGCCCTTTCCCATGGGCATCGCTTTCCTCAACTCTTCATCTTAACGTTTCTAGGTCTTCCTTGGCAACGCTTTCTTTTGTCTCTACACGATTGTTCTAAAATATTCGTCAGTTTTTACGATAGAAACCGAAATATTCAACCCTATTCAGCAATGAATAATTCAACAATTTAGTTGTAACTTGCTGTATCTTTAATAATATTAGCCATGCCTATAAAAATCTTACATTTTTATATGCTACATTTGCTACATTTTTCCAATTGGCCGTAATAATTTCGTCAATTATAATGCATGGAAATATTATGAGTGAAAATGCCTTAGTGTATAAAAAGAGTTTAAATCCATATTTTTCATAGAAGTATCTGAGAAAGTAGTCCCCTGATGGTAGTTACTTTGCATGGAGCCGCATTAAAAAGAATGGCTAATATGAAACTAGCATGGTAAACATGACTGTTTCATAAGAACATGTCCTTGCATTTTGGAAAAGTAATCGTTGTCAAATCTGGCAATTATGAATTATATAGAGCGGAAGATGAGTAATTTTGGGAATAACAGGTTGAAGAAGACTGTTTCTAGAGGAATCTCAAAGGAGGTATGGAAGTGAATGGATGGTATGCTTAGCAGCGACGAAAGGTTAAAGAGCATACTACAAAGTAAAAGTGAAAGCTTACGTAGAAGGACAGGTTTGGCGTGATGGATGACGTTGACGAGGAATGGGCGGCAGCGGTGCTGAAGAGTGATTCTTAAAACGTAGAAGATATTTGAATATTCGTTGGAAATATAAGACTTGTTTTGGAATATAGAAATCGATGATATTTAATCGTATCAATGAGAAATCTCTCTCAACCTACCACGTCATACTTTTTTCAATCCGATTTCTCATTTTATGAATAAGGACGTAGGCTCATCTGAACTTATATTTAAACATTTACAAAATATCATACATTTTTCTATAGTTGATAAAGTATCTGCCATTAATTATTCACTCTAAATAACTTTCCTTACAAAGATTTTAACTTACACTTTCCTTGTTTTCTATTGACTGTTCAGACGCATGGCGGCACAGGAATTTCAATGGTTTCTTATGTCCTGCACACTATACCACTGCAGAACTCTCATAAACTGCGCCGGATATGCAGTTTCCTTTCATAATCGAGATAAAAAATTCATGGATGCACATTTAACCAACCCTATGGAGAGTGGCAGAAATATTGAGTTTGAATAGCAAGTCCAACCAATGTTCACTTCGAAGTAGAAAAACCTTAGGAATGGCAATTTTGACTGAAATTATGTCCAACTTATTCTTATGCTATACCCGGGGGATTAGATATCTTCTAAAACCAGATATATTTTCCAATTCCTCTTAGTCCAAGAGTACTCCTACCAGGTTAGCCTTGGGGTAGCGCTCTCGCTGGCTAACCCGATGACTGCGGGCTCAATTTACGCCTAGGGCATGGGTGTTGTGTTTACCCATTAGGGTTTTTTATTCGATTCGGAGACATGCTACGTGACCGCGACACCCTATAAACATAGATGTTTCCACTCCAAGAGTACTATGACGTCACACATCACGTCAATCATGACATTCTCTCATATCTCGGTAAGCAAGAGAGAATTTAATTTCGTTTGAAAAGTCAGTCCGACTATCGAAAAATTTATCCACGTGTCCTCGAACGACTTCAAAGTGAAGCTTAAGTTACATTTAACCATCTGTTCATAATGGTTTAGTAGATGATGTCTGGAGAAAAGGAAAAATAATAATGAACGGAATGAAAAAACGAATGAAAAGTTTTGGAAAAGAAAGTTAAGGGCCTCAACCTTCTTTCTTTCCTATCATAGCCTCATGTATATTTTGAATGAAATTTTAACTCTGCTTCCTTCTTTATGGGTAAACATTACTCAATAAAACTCGTCAGTCTCTAATCCATTCTATGGAATATTTTTTTTAATGCTCATACATGCAAAATGCCATCTACACAGCCGTTACGGACGCACCTTTAATGGATGGCATGCCCCGTCTAAAAGATCCGAAGGAGCTTCCTCCAGTGCTGGGTGTTTTATTTCTCCTCCGGGAGTAGAGCTTTCGATCTCATTCACCAAACCAATTACGAGGGAAAATCGAATCTCGTGTGACATCAGTTCAAGTAATTTACTGGCCCCCTTCTCCTCGAATTTTTCTCCTCTCCCTTTTTTCGAAATGTCTACCGAAAAACATGCCGCTCTTCACGCTCAATGCCCCCACGTCTTGGATGTATAACCACCATCGGAGAAGAAAAAACATCCTCTTTGGACTTCTCCTGGAAATTGAAGCCGTAGTCGCCCACTAGTTCAGTGAGCTCGTTATCAATATGCGAGGTTTCTTTTTAAGTGTATGCCATTGATCACTGCAATGGGTATATAATATGATTATAGACAAATCATGTGACCAACTAAATAAGTCATAAGAGTAATAAAATAGTAACTTTATTGTCAATTTCAATGGCTGAGTTATGATATGAATGATATCATTACTGACCTTTTCTAAAATACTTACATTTATAAAAGTAATTTTTCGCATCTAGAACGAGTCCTTCTTTGGTATCAATTTTTTTAACCATGACACTTCAAATATTCATTCATACGAGTACCAAAAGCCAATTTGTATTTTTTAATTTTCACTATTGTATGGTGCAAATAATATTGGCTTATGAAACATTTTTTCTAGAACCTCTTCATTTTCATAGCGTTCTATATATTTTTATTTTCTTCCGTCCATTTACGCTTATAAATCCCATTTTCTTTCCTCGGAGACCCGATGTTATGTTGAGCTTTGTACTAAAGATTTTGCTAATTTTATTTGTAAGTTATTTATCAAAGTTCTTCTTATGAATTCTCTACAGTTTTATGATTACTGTCATCGGTGTGTATTAGTATTTCTTTAATAGATTTTATTATTTTTTATTCTAAATAGATTAATCTATTTCATTCTACACGAGTCGAAACAAATAAAACAACTCTCCATGGAACTTTTCAAATAATGTACAATGGATAAGGAAAATTTTGTCAAAATGAACTTAAAAGTCTATGAATAACGTAAGCATTATTATCTGGCATCGTTTTGTTTTTATGAGAGTGAACTGACAATTTTTTCACTGTTTTCTCAAATAAATCTTGAGCAATGAGATATGAAATCATGCTTATGAAGTACATAAAAGAAGTCTTCAAAAAAAGAATCGCTACTAAGGGTAATTCTGTAATATTAATTCGGTATCAGCATACATTCTTGAGATTGATATATATTATTTTGGTTTTTAATTTAATTTTATGCTGCCTAAGATATCTCATCAGAATTGATGAAGTATGCAGAGAACGTATGGAAATCATAGATAAAATGTTTCAATTACTTAGAGAAAAATAGTTAGAAGATGGCTGTGTGAATAGGGAGAAAAAATTCCCATGGAATGTGTCAAATTATACAATGAATTAAAGTCACAGTACAGCTATTACAACGAAATACTTTTATTACCAATTTCGAAGATAGTTATGCGAGGCAAAAGAAGAATAATTGATGGTATTTTAGAGGAAGTGACTGCAGATAGAAAATAACCTTTTGTTTTCTTGATCAAGGCGTCATCACTATTCCAACACGTGGTGTTGTATTTCGGTATGGATCATACGATGAATAAATTAGATGATTTATTTGGTAATTTCCTACTCCTTGTCGTTTTAGAGGAAACATATATCCTTTATTATCTCGACATAGATGTTGATAATAATGCAAATATTTCATAGATTATAATGTAACCTCTTTTCATATTAAATCATGGAAACTACCTTAAAGTAAAGCCTGTGAATTACGCTTTCGAAATCATCAGATTACTTGATACGAGTTTACATTCTAACTTACAATCCATGTATGAAAACTGTTCTGATTTAAATCCTTTTGCCTCATTTTAAGGGATCCATCATATGTCGTACACATATTCTTCCGCTTTACTGTAAATTCCTGCATATTTATCTTTCATTATCCTCTCTATTTGTTCACTGTTACTTCCCTTTATCATCTCCCGAACCGATGTACAATATTTACAGCTAGTACCATGTTTCATCACTTTAATTGTGATACTTATAGTCCATGCATTTGATTCATAGGCTTATATGCTCAAGATGGACGCTCTAACACTACTCTTTAGGTTGATACATGTTAAAATCCTGCCGAGATATTCGAAGGAACCATCTTACTATTATTTTTTCCACCGTAGTATCCGGCCAATATATAAAATCCACTCTTAAACCTATTTCCAAATCTCTTATCTGAAATATGAGTATTATATGCTGGTGTACTTTAGTGCTCCGACACATAGTGACCTTGGAACGTGGATCTTCATTAAGTTTTCACAGGAACGAAAGAGCCACCGTTATCCTTTAGGAGATCACGTAATTCGAGGTTAACCTCGTCTCTCGACTCGTCCCCACGTCAGGGGCATTCTTAGAACAAGATTGCTTGGACAGCTCAATTACGATCGCCGCGACTCCGCTTGTCCTTTTCACTTGGGAGATCGATTCCCCTCTCTCCTAGAATCTCCTCGGATCTGAAACGAGGCACGGCTTGAAGCTCGAAGCATCGTGCTCCACCCACACCCATTTAGCCTCCTGGTTAACACCGACGCGAATTTAGTAGGACGTTGGTCACCACATAATAATTCTCATTTTCTCATTCCACATTTTCGCAATATATTTGCACGCTTCGAACATCACCACTAGAAATCTCATGATGTCTAGTCGACCGGGTTAGCCTGACGGGTGGCGCACTCGCCGGCTAACCCAAATGTCTCTGGTTCGAGTCACTCCCAGGGCGTAGTTGTTGGCTTGTCCAAATGAGTTTAATCTTCGAACTGAAGAGGTGCAAAAGACCATAGCCATCGACGCACTCAACATGCAAAAGAACTAATACTCGTGAATTCTACGGAAATCTTGCTGTCGACCAGGTGCCTTCATCTACATCTACATAATACCCTGCAAGCCGCCACAAGGGCGTGTGGCAGGGGGTGAGCCACCACCATACATT
>WURS02018512.1:0-12054 GCA_011762765.2 Rhinocypha anisoptera | reverse complement strand
AGGGGTTTATCAGATAAGGAGAGTACCTGAGACTGGGGCGACTAGAAAAGTCAGCCGTCGCCGAACAGCGCCAGCAGAGACCACACCATCAACTGGGAGAGAGCAAAATTACCTTGCTACTCACACGGCTACTGGGACCGTTTGCCCAAGGAGGCTATTGCGATCCACCTTCAAAACAAGACTCTCAATAGGGATTCAGGTTTTCAACTAAGCCAATTCTGAAATAAATAGGTATGTGAAACCAGGAAGAACGCTCAGTCAACCAGGAGACGCCCAGACGAAAGCTGTTCCTGGGACCAATCAGGAGAGACCTGTGGAGCGTAGGAGTATTTATTTTTATTGTAGTTCACTGTTATGTATTTATACCAAACAACAACAATACTTTTGGCGTAACGGCATTCTGAAGCCCTGAAGACGATGACCGAGTCCAAAATTTAAAGGTTGGCTGCAGTGGAGACACCCTGTGGAAGACCCAAGAAGAATTTACTCAGTACGATCGCAGTTCATGACGTCGAAGGACTGGAAATCTTGGATTCGGTCGTTCATAAGCCTACGTAATAACACATTGGTGCCGTGTCCAATGGAAACTGAACTGACTGGTAACCCGCTGCTTCAAATTAAAAACGCACAATTTATAAATGAATTTGTTTTCGGTTTCATAGAGGGTAAGGCTAATAATAATCTGCGTATGAAATTTGCATTTTTAATCTCAATTTTATTGGTGACTCAAGATAAATAACCATATCTTGAATTTAATGCTTTCAGGCTTCACTTCTTGGATGTTGCTGATATCAATAATAAAGGAAGAACATCGTACTTATCCCCAGACTTAAGCCCATGAAAAATTACTTTTTTCATTATTTAACTGTATCCTGTTCAGATTTAATCAAATCTGGGACTGGTTTTCAATGTTTTCATCTGCGACAAGTTTCATTAAAATTTTAAATGGTTTAATCCATTGTCATTAGTTGCTGTTTTGTGATTCATTCAGTATATTGCTCAGTGAATTTTCCTCTATAGTCAATATATGCCGTTGAACAGCTTTTGAAATGGATAGATATTCGACGATTTATTTCTTTCCAATGGTCAGTGCAGTTCTCATTTCATTATTCACATTTCTTTTTGTAATATCTTAGATACTACTTTTTCCATACCTTCTATTCATATGTATTTATCTTGCCCATTTTATATGAAATAATTCTAGGCCACTTTACTTTCTAAGTTTCGCACATGTTGAAAACGCCAAAGATTTTTATTCTGCGGGTTTAGAGAAGTTAATTTTGATTTGCATGGTCGGTGTAAATTATATTCCTTGATATATATATAGCTAAAGACCTATAATAGGTAACAAAATCGGAATGTTTGCGGAATAAGTAATAAAAACATATGATTCATAAGAAGAATACTTAGTAATATAATGAGAGTGTAAAATAGCGCTGTTATTTTAAGCTTTTTAGGCTACACCTACACTATACTATGACTGTATGGGATATTCATTAATTAGGCCTAGTTTTAAAACTAGATCGAAGTTTTAACGTTAAAAGTAGTATGGTCACCAGAGCCACTCGTTACCCTGTAAATGTGATGCAGATCCCTTTTCCTAAGAGCTAAAGGCATATTACAAACCCCGTTATATTACTATAGATCAGATCACTTACCTGAGATCTGAGATAGAAATTGTAGAACGGATAGATGCAAATTTCATTTTTTTATTGGACGATTAGAAATTAAAGTATATATAACCGCAGGCGTGAATATGATAATTAGGTTAGGTAATGTACATAATTGTTACTTATTTGTCATGGGTCTCCAATATACTTCTTAAAATGATCAAATTGTCCCAGCATGAATTGAATATTTTTTTTCCATTGAATGTTTTGCACGTATTTTCTTGCGCAGTGAATGATTTCTAATATTTTCATGAGAGATTGCAAGCCTGTTCTCGTCTCAACTCCTTCCAAGGCCCCATGTGGCGGCTTGCAGGGTATTTCATAGACTTAGATCGATAGTTTCGAAAAATAAAAACATTCGGTTTAATTGTACAGGACATTTTTAATAAACTTGGACGGTTTCAACCTCACCATGCCATTCTCTAGAGTTGAATTGATCTGGTAAGGCCGAAGCCTGTCCGGTTTATTAAATATAACCAATGGAATTAAACCATGTGTTTTTATTTTCCGAAATTCCGGAATTTCACAAATTAAACTTGCTTACTATTAAATAAATAGACTCTTTTGTTTATATTTTCGTTACTAGGAGCAGTATTGTACTTATCAATAAAATGATTGATTGTCCGTTAAGCACTTCGATGCCCATTATTGATCATATTTTTGAGACAATACCTTAAAAGAACCTCCCCCCCCCCACCCCCATAACACAAATGACATTCTTAATGTGATCTAAAGAATCAACTAAGACTGAGTCTATAATGTTCCAGAATAGATAAACTTGAAATTTCTCCATTAATGATGAAGGGATCACTTGATAGTAAACGTGAGAATTATCGCGACACTTAAATTGGGGAAATCTGATACCCTCGCCTTCTCATTTCACCACTATCCAGCGGAAGGGACAAGGGGATTATCTAAACGGGCTTGTTATGAACTCCAGCTGACTATTTCATATAAACACTTATATTCTCACATAATACGAATTTTCGTGGATTTTGATTAGCAGCGTTTCATCAGATAACGTACCTACCTCTCCCTCTGTGATATCATCGCGCGAGCCCAAGCCTTGGAAAGATAAGGGTTCAGCTGAGAGCGTTAAGTGTATTTTCGCGAAACGCTGCGGTGAGTAACCACTCGTGGATAATGGATTCTGTCGACAGCAAATATTTCAGGGGACCAATGCCTTGAAACACGCCTTAAACCGAATGCCCAGCCGTCGATTAACATTTAGAAGGGACGCTGAGTAGAACATGGGATTGTATTCTTTAATTGAGCAATTAACATTTTTAATGTTGTTCTGTTCAAAGTGGTGTGCTCGCACCGACGATTGGAGAGAATGAAAAGAAGGAAATATTCTGACAATGGAAGAGTTTAACGGTGATTCCTGCATTTTCCTGAGCACACTGCAAGCTGGTGTTTCTAAGGGTGAGTGGCAGGGGGTGAACTTATTCCAGGTATGCACCGTGCCCCTAAATATATCAGATAATCGACTAGTAACGCCAAGGTAATAAAAGGAATCAAGTGAAATGAGTGGCGACGAGTTTATATGCGGTGCAATAGCAATGGCTTAGTAGTACCTTATTTAGTTTATTTCCCTTATTAGGAACTGATTATAACACTAATAACTAATAGGATTTACACAAAAATTTCAACAATTTTTTAAACTTGTTTTTTAGAAAGTTAAATAAAGTAGGTACCGTCGTAAACAAACATAGTGACCTTATAGTAGTATGTAATGTGCATTATGAACGATTGTTCTGAAATCATCATTTTTTATGTACCAACATTTTGCTTTACCGGAGCAAAAAAATGAATACTAGGTCTAGGAAATTAGAAAAATAATTCCAGCAAGATATTTTATATGCACTTAGGTGGACTTTATATAGATAAGAATTAGATAAGTTCCTTACATTAGGCATAAAAATAGACAATTATATAAAACTACATATGCTCCCGGATTAAAAAAAAACGAGTTAAAAACGTAATGAGGGATGAAACAATTGTAGTTAGAGTTTAAATGGAGGGGGTACGAGATGGTTTTGGTCACGTCAATTTCAGTATAAACATCTCATCAGAATGTCATCATGCCATCGTCTTTAGCTGCTTCACGTCTTGGCTGATTGATTCTTGAATCTTGGTTGACTGCATGATTAATAGCCTCTCATTTGGTAAGGTACAAAGAGATATTTTTCACGAAGTCACAAAGATATTCTCATAAACGTTCAGCCCATCAAAGAATTAGAATTAGGTGGTATTCAGATTGTTGCAATGTTAGCAGATTAATTCAATTACATCCTAAGATATGTGATGCAACAAATCTAGAAAATGAGTTTTTTTTGTCCGAACGCATCCAATGTCAACGAAACCGTTATTAAAAACATGGAATTTGACAAAGACTCAAACAACAAGTATCCCAGAAGCCTAGGCAGTTAATCGGGAATTTTCCCAGATAACTAGCATTTATTACTACCACAATTAGATTATATATAATTTTAAGTTAAAAGGTGGGTAACATATCGCTTGCTAGACTTCATTTTGGTTAGGTTCGCAAGTGCTGGGATTTGGGATACTTTGGAAGAACGTTCTTTCCTTAAATTGAATAGAATCATAGAAAATACATGTATGCAAAAATATGCCATCATTTAAATATATTTCATGCAAATACCTTATTGCCAATCTCATCATGACCCAGGGATACGATAACAGAGAAAATGAGGAATAGACTGTAATACGTATCAGGCCAAATTCGAATGAAACTCTAAACACATACTTCCCACTAATATTGTCTTGTTTTTTGTTTAAGGAGTACTGTACATGTACCTTTAATTTTAACCTTTACTGACTCTATTCTTCGAATCTTAATCTCTAAAAACCTTAGTGACCTTATAGTGATATGTAATGTGCATTATGAACGATTGTTCTGAAATCATCATTTTTTATGTACCAACATTTTGCTTTACCGGCACCGTCGAATATAGAGGTTATATACAGAATTCATTGAAAAAATCTTTTTTTCAAAAAAGAAAACAGACATAAATCTAAAAAAGTTATTTGATTAAAAAAGTTGTTTTAAAAATGGAAAAATGTTGATTTATCAACGATCTCTTGAATTCCAGCAAGGCGTGATCGTTGAATACGCTTAAACCGGTATGTGAGTTTGTCAAATGAGATTTATACTTTATAGCTAGTATATTAAACGTATTGAGATTGAAAATGATGGTTAAAGCGAGATATTGTGTGGTTGGACATCATAAACCCAGGTTGTTAATATCGAAACCATTCAAATGTATTATTGCAAAAATAAAATATATAATGAAAGAAAAATTATTGATTGTTAAACGATAAACTGTAGAATTAAATCAAAAGTTTAGGAAATAAATTCCAATAGTGTAATACGGTTGCAGGAAACAGAAAATTTCAGTTAGTACTTTTTTGATCGGAAAAGGAGAATAAATAGTAATACAGTGGATTTGTATGCAATTTGAGAGGACTTCCTAAAGTAAAAAGCATATCATAAGTAAATACAAAGACAATGATCTTACGTTGTAAGCTTCTCGGGTTCCCATCCGGGTAATGGAGTCGATGGACATCGACCTTTCGAAGTCTGCCATCGTCTTCAGGGTGAGTCTTCGACAATCTCTTAGATCGTCAACGAAGAACACTATAAATATAAATTTTACAATAATTATGCAATAATACCACAACTTTATCAGTTTCGTACATCAATTTATCATCGGAAATATTTGCAATGAAACCTTGTTAGCAAAAAAAGCAACAATACTGCATAATTAGAACAAAATATTCATAGTTATACATAAATCAAACCTTTTGTTGAAAAAATTCTATAATAAAAATGTTGAAAATTCGTTCGCTCCTCTTTCCTAAAATATTAAAAAAACAAACATCCCGTGCAAATTTATGAAGATTAACTCATTTTCACCGCATTATTATTATTATTTAATAATCAGCAGTCCTGTCACCATCTTATCGTTGATGACACGATAATAATAACGGTAGTGAAACTCGCCCGAACTAAACTGGTGAATCAGAAACCGATTTAAGCACGCTTGGGTCGTGTGGGATTAAAACCACTAGTTCCTTGCTGGAACAAAGTATAATAAATTTACTGATTTGAATAATATCCTAAATTGTCCTTAAAATATAAGAAAAGAACTGGAACAGGACTTGCAAATACTTACCACAGCGTGAACATTAATTGCAGTAAAGGTAAATAATAAAAAAACGAGTAAGACCTTCACTAATGGTTAAGATAGAAAACCATAATATTGAAAGACATACTAAAGATTAAGCAGAATGAACAAAAGAAGTAGAAACGAAATTAGACGTAAAATAATCAATCATGATCAACGAAGCGTTTTAAAGATGTAATTGGAAGAATTAGGGAGACACTAGTTGAACTTACGATGAGGTACAGGCTCAATTTATTGTTCAAACATGAGGAACTAAACTTTTCCGAGTATATTACACAAATATTACAAACTCCATCTTGCTACTAACCCAATCACGAAAGTAAAATCAGGGAAATTGACTGTGGAAAGGATATATATCCTATCTATAATTTAAAATATAGTTCTTTCCTTGTGTTATTACAGATAAAAATAGATATGAACACAGACATGAAGAGCATAATTACGATAGGTGGTGGGAATTTTATTGGTTATCTTGAATGGGTACCAATATTGGTCAAAATGTCACCGCATGAATTGATTATTGTTTTGTCTATGAAATTTTGCATACTGGTAGTTTCTTGCGTAGTGAATGGTTTCGAATATTTTCATGTGGGAATACACGCCAGTTGTTGTCTCACCCTCTTACACACGCCTTTGAACCAGTTTGAGGAATCTCATTTTACTCCATCTTCCAAACCGGTCTATACAATATTTTATAATCTATTACAGCATGCAATATTTTACACGAATGACAATGTATACTGGTTCCATTTTTGAAATTCGTCTTTGAGTTTAGTACTAACTGATGGTTCATGAACCTAGCCTTAAATCTACAAGTTTATTATAATTTTAATATCGAATAGTAAATGCTCGCTCTGGGTGCAGCAGTCTGTTTAGACCATAAGTCCATAAGTTTACTGCAGTAAATTGGCAAATGATATACTGTGTGGATCAACAACAATTTTCACACATATGACTGATGCATTAGATAAGAAATACAGTATATATGACAGTAGAAAAATTCAATCTATGTTCTCAGTACTCCCATGATCGCCTTATTTAGTTCATCTTCAATACTCTGAATAAAACTTCTTTCATTTAGGAACAAATGAATTTACCATAAACCAGAGGTCGCGTCATTTGACGCGTGAGCACAAATAGTTCAATGAGAATTAGTTCCTTCGGAATATGAAGTGTCTTGTATCTGGCGTCTGACTAAAGCAATAAAGTTTCTCGGATGGAATTTGTCACTCCACAGTTGCATGTCATTTTTAGTCCCAAACATTATGATGGTATATTTAGTCAAGACCTCATCATGTACGCTAAATGATGAGCAAGGAGGTCATTCATTAAGTTTAATGATGCCCCGAAGAACAATTGGGTTAATAAAATTAAATTACTTTCCCCGTGAGGCTCTGGGAACAATGATGATAATAATTATAATATGCCTTTATTGGGGCGAGATTGGGACTACATAGTGGGAGGGGTAGTAGTGATTATGAGGGGAGGGGTAAAAGTTACTCTTTCCTCAAAAAGAAGTCGGGGACCATTAGTATGAATATTCACTGATATGCCTTCTTCATGATTTCCCAGTTCTTGGTTGACTCAAGAGAAAACTCGTTTCGCCTGGAAATATTGGGGATTATTTCAGAGACCTCTGGAGTGAGTGGTACTACACCCTCCTCACCACCAGGCTCCTATATTCTCAATACTCCTGTCCTTGCTAAGAAATTGAGGGCATGAAGAAAAAGAACACTGAAATTCCACAAATCAAATATTTTTTAACACAACCCTGGTTTCACCGTGGCAAGGCATCATGGGGAAACCCGGGTCTTGCTATTAAAAAATTTGATTTGTGGTAGAGCAGTGTTCTTTCTTCTTTTTCTTCAAGATGAAAGAATTCCACAGAGCTAAGTTTGAAACCATCTCTGAAATTGAGGACAGTTAATTAAAACGTAAACAGTTCTTTGTATGAAGAAGTTTCACTTGCGGTCTCTCCTCAACCTTGCGGTTAACGTGCTAAGCAATTTAGGTGCTAAGTTATTCGTTTACTACACACGTCACATGACTGCAGTGATACACCACGCTTCCTTGAATCTGGTAAAAGTATGTTTAGCTTGGCAACCTCTCTTTCCACTTAGTAAATTAGATTTTGGCCATGCCGATACGTGACTGTGCTTGACCGTGCCAATTTTGACCTGAATTTCACCAGATTTTACACCCGCTGATTGAAATTTCTCTCAATTGTAAAATGCCATTTCAAGAAGGATCTCTTTGATGGAATTTCGGGCATCCAGAACGCCGCGCCGTGGCAAGTACAATGAACAGAATTTCACAGGACGAATTCGACAGAGAGATTCAGAAGTGGTGAGGACGTCGAATATACAGTTAAAAGGATGTGTATCGAAAGTTAAAAAAAATAAAAAAAATCGATTTTTCCCTGAAAGAATGAATAAAAATAGTGCATAGTAATTTGCCTTTAAAAGATTTTTTTTAAGGTTTACAGCGATTTTCAACGCCTTAGCGTGATAATTAATGACAGGAAGGTTTATTCCATAGGAGTTTTTCTTGGCTATTGACCCGGGTTTCGACGTCAAAGAGTCATTAGAATAACTTTAATTTGATTAATAAGCGGGTGAAGAAAAACTTTTCTTTGTTGTTATTCACATTCACATTCACGACGCCATGACGTCGAAACTCGGGTGTTAACCAATAACAACTCCTGTAGAACGAACAACTGAGCCGGCCTGGTGGGTAGCGTGCTTGCCGGCTAGCCCAAAGGTCGCGGGTTCGAATCCCGCCCAGGGCATAAGTGTTGTGTTTGTCCGGATTGGTTTTCTATGATTTGAAGAAGTACAAAATGACCATAGCCGTCGAAGCACCCTATAAACAAAAATACTACTACGGAACACTGCTTTGTCACTAACTATATAAAGATTCTATAAAACTACGGCTGAAACTATTGGTTTTATCTTAGCGAAATCTTTAGATCAACAATCTTTCCATTCATCACGTTTACATGAAGATCAATGCTTACGTGAAGATATAATACTAAGACGGTGAAATGCGTTGTAAATTTTAAAAATCTTTAATTGAAACTTATTAAGGTTTACTTTTTTATTGTCACGGAAAAATTCCACTAAAATATCTCACCTGACACCGTTAAATTTAGTCAATTATTCACTTAGTGATTTTTTGTGGCGACAGTCATAAAATATGGTGCAGGAATAATTCACGATACACACAACAAATTCAAGTTATGAATATATCTGTGTTCATTATATTCTACGAAAGTCGTATTTTTTCCAGCTTATGAACTCTGATACCATTCGAGTAGGTATTTTTTTTTCGAGTAGGTATAGAATTTCCAAAAGCCTAAATATGGGGCAATTTTATATATGACAGTGAATGTGGGAATTAACGAGAGGTGGAGAGGGCCCGCCCAGAAGAAGCAGCATAAGTGTGGATTTGAAAAACTTCTGAAGGAGGAGAATGAGGAGAGACGAGTTGTAAACGAGATGGGGAAAATGAAAGTGAAATTTCTTTGGCCATTTATTCTGACATAACGACCCGATTGGAAAGATCGTTCGAGGAAAAGTATTAGAAAAGAAGGGAAGGGGAAGACGAAGAAAAAATATACTGGCGAATGTAAATTCAAGAGATAGGCAGGAGACAGGCGCTCTTGGATGCAGCGACTAAGATAACGCTTTAGATAAAGGGCCCTAGATGGAGTGGAATTAATCTAGTTAAAAGATTGATTAGCAACGAGCGGGCACAATAGGTGACTAAATCTCGCCCATATGACCAACACTCTCCCACAAAAAGGTGACATATATTCTAATGTCGCCTAAATCATTAAAAAATTCCTCGTACTCCAAATGGGATCTCATCGGATTGGCTCTTTCCAGTCTGCATTGTGATGCCCTAGGCATCACGACGCCTTCTCTCTTCAGGGACATAGTTCGCGGTTTTCTCGAGAGACGTCAGTTCAATGAAGGGAGGGCAACTCGTATCCCCACATGCGATCCGCACGTTGTTTATAATGCAAGAATCTGTTTTCCGAGTTGTATAACATTAATTAAGTTCACTCCCCAAAGTTCAATTGATCTCTTCTCTACGCTCATGTAGGATCGGAATGTCGTGCGGATAACCATTCCCAGAGCACCGGTGCAAGCAGAGATTATTAATAATAGACTTTTTCCTTGTATCCGCCCTGTTTTACTCCCTGGTAATTGAAAATCGGCCTAAATGTCAAATGCAGAACGTTTCATCGGAGTTGTCTCTTACATTAAGGACTTTTCAGAGTTTATTTTTTAGAATTTTTCCAGTTCGAGGAAAAAAAGTGTCCCATTGAGAAAAAAAAGTGAAAATCAAATGTCCTAACGTTCAAAATCTGTCATTGGGCATTGTTCCCACACACGTTTAGTAACACCCATCGAACCTTAGGCCATTTATACGGCCATCAATTTGGACGTTACAATTAATTTTACACCTAACCTCAAACGTTGTCACTAGATCCACGAAATCGAAATTTTACAGAATTATTGTGATTGCCATTTCTACGTGATTTTCTGTGACCACTGATGAGTTCTTTGACGAGGGTCCTTTTTGCTACAATTTTGCAATTTCATGACGTTATAATGCTCATTAATGTTTTTTTTTAAATTTGTTTGCATTATTAAAATGTGAAATTTTAAAGAATTATCTGTTGTGGATCGCTGATGGCCTTACATTAACTCTTCCAAATGTTTACGAAGTCAAATAACGGGGGAAACGGGGATTCCGCGGAGCAGTGATTCGTTAAGATTTGACGCAGGTTTATACGCGGTGAGTCATTCTAAATGTGTTAATATGCATTCTCATGTATTCTCATGCATTGCCGTGGATCACGTCATTCGACTCTAAGGTCGGTTCGATCGGCGAGGTAGAGGTCACACGTGGTACCAAGTCCACGCATGGCTAAGTGGATAAAATTCACACAGCAGAGAAGCATTGTGGGGCAAGGTATTTTTTTTTTTTAAGGAACAAAACACAAAGGTTATTTGGCGCCAGTTTGTGACGACCACCGCAAGCGAGTTAGTGCGAAGGGACCAAAGCAAATTATTTATTTAATTAAGTCCAGAAACAACACAAGGGCATTTATAGTGGCTAGATAAGTAATAAAAACAAACATTAAGGTAATAGTGCTCCTGTATGGCGCCTGTGGCTTTCCAGGAAGACCTTATACTCAGAAAATCACTCTGTTGGAGATTTACCCGGGTCCCGGGAACTTGAACTCCCCGTGCAGTAGCCAAGCGCTGGGAAACCACGACCTTTAATCTGTTGCAAGTATGAAGGAATTCCACGCTGTCAAACATGAATCTTTTACCATCTCTCTGAGGTATTAATCGTGGCCGTGTGATATTCCGCACGGAAAATATAATTTCAAAGACAGGAGATCACATCGGTCCGTTTTTATTTGCAACTTGAACCCGTTTTTGTGCTTCGCAGCAAGTCTCACACATGCAGATATTTTAGTAATCGCGGTATTTTTTTTAAGAAATGAAAGCTGTAATCCAAAAACAGCACAATTCAGTGGATACATAACAAACAGTGATAGCAACCACATAAAAGACGAACAAATGAAAGCACAATATAATTAATATATGTGTAATATTTAAATAATAGTTACTCAAGTAGAGAGAGTAGTATGGAATATGTCTATGCCAGGGAAATAAAAAAAATCGATAAAAATTTAAAATAAAACCTCAAGCGTCGCATAAAATTATGTAGCAACCGGGTCGGTGCCAACAAAGGATTACGTCATTATCTGTAAAATGAAAAGTCGGCGACATTCGCGTTTTCGCTCCGCTCCCAATTTAAGGAATATCATTCACCGAATCAGGCGTGACGTGGTGGAAGAGATTCAAAAGTGCTGTTTTCACTCTCATTAAGGAATATCCTCGGACTTCCGGAAATCTTCGCGGACTGCTCTCGGCGCAGAAGTGTTTCACGGGGTGTCCGTCTGTCAGCGGAACCGCCACGGCACTTCGCTCCGCTTTTTTTTTTTTGGTGATATGACCTCAATTGGTAGCCCTGTCGCGGGAGGAAAAAGAAGTCGTGCTCTCGGGTTGGACGCCGAGGGGACGCTCCCTTGACTCACCCCTCCCCTCCCCCCCCCCCCAACCTCCACACTACGATCCCTCAGTCTACCC
>WURS02018501.1:0-12054 GCA_011762765.2 Rhinocypha anisoptera | reverse complement strand
TTAGAAGGAAGACCTACCAAGGAGCAAGAGAGTTAGCACTAGATAGGAAAGGATGGAGGGCTGCAGTCAACCAATCTATGGATTGAAGTACTGATGATGAATGTATTTTTTGAGTCTAGCAAGGTTGCCATTGATTTTTGGGTTCTCTTGAAAATATCTATATTAATCCTTGTCTACTCCCCAAAGACTAACTACAAGGGGATGAAATCCTCTGAAACAAAACAACCAGTGCCTCGACATGCCATACTTTGGTTGTGGCAATTCTTTAGAATTTCTTTGAATCATCTTAACCACTGGAATGGTGTGCTAAATGTCATTTAAATGTTCTCAGCATAGAAGAAAAATTGGTTGTAATGAAAGAGCTGCTCCTATCCTAGTAAAGATAAGAATACAACAAACATCTCTAGGGCTTGTTAAAGTCATTTGCGTTCTTTTTCAGTCCAAATGACACAGCAAAACGTTACGCATACATAACAATGCCAATTGAATAAATTTGTTCATATTGTAAAACAACAAAAGTCCTGCTGATGGTACTTTTAAACTTTGTTGCAGTTTTATTGCTTTTTAATGGGGTTTGATAGGTAACTAGTACAGAACCCTCTGAATTCTCCGATTCTGTAAGGCTGTCATTAACTCTATGATGTTTAATGTAGATAAAACTTGAAGTCTGGTGTTATGCCTATGAACATCAGTTTTTTTTATTCTTTAACAACGGAACCAGGTTTTCTGTATCGAATACTACGTTCTTTGGAATGTACGCTCGAAATAGGTACCTGTTTCAAATGACAACCAGATAAATGACATTCCGTGTATAATGAAGTACATTTATTCCAACTCTTCTGGGGCCATTGTAGTTCATGTAACGCACCAAAGTAAAAAAGTCAAATGAAAATTCAATTTCCAAGATTGTCTCGTTTGAACTTATCTGAATGTTTATTGAGGCTCAAAAGGGAAAATTCTTTAATACAATAAAAACAGAGGTCCCAAGCAATAATTACCAAGGCTACTCGGTCAAAATCAATTCAAGAATGAACAGCTCACAGAGTAAATACAATTAAAAATATATATGAAAGCGGGTTGAAAAATGAAACAAGAATGCTAACGTTGTAAGTCAGATGAGCACTATTAGGCTCTTCAGACCGGTAGGAAGGTTATACAAGTATAATAATGGTAGGATAGAAGGCCGTTTGGTCTCAGAATGATGAATTAACTATGAATCCAACGAAACCACCCTTTGTTGTCGGTTGCATGCAAAAGCAGTACGAATACATTGGAAAAGTGTGATGAGTAATACGCAACTATTGTTGATATCGGGCTATAATCCACCTTCCTTATTTATATGGAATAATTGTGTAAGGCAGGCGCAGTGTGTTGTATATTGTAGCGAGGAGACGAGTTCTAAAATTCATATTTCACTGATGAATTGTGCTCGTAATTTGATGAACGAGGAAAGAAGCAACACAACGAAAAAATATTCTAAACCTCTGACACTGAACTAAGCATTTTTTTAAAAAGGATCGCGACAAAAACGGATAAATATATAAATGTGACACAGTCGACGAGGCCATTATGTGTGTATTTACCAAATGTGCCATTTATCACCACCCCAACGTCAAATAAAGAAAATGCTTAGGAAACAAATGAGATGTGAAAGGCGCCGTAGCGGAGGGCTCGTCGTTATTTGTGAGGGGGAATTTTATTGAAGTCCCGTGTGCTCCACGGTGTGGTAGTAATCTCTGTTGCTATCGACATGTGTAGGCTTATGAATTTTTTTCCTTTAAAAGATATTTATAATAGTTAAATAAATGGAAACGTTATATTTCATGTGCGCATCAAGATGTTTGCCTAATAACAGGTAAGTTGAGTGCTCATTGTTGTTTACAAATAACGCGGTATGCCTTGTGGGAGTATCCGAGCCATTCAACTATTAATGGTGATTTTGAACTATATAAGTATTTGAAAACGACTTTACTTTCAGGTATCTAATTAAATCCCACAGTCAGATACCATATTATAAATGCCCCCGTAATGTAATAAATTTTCAAATAAATAACTACTATCTTGGGAACTTAATTTGTTATCAAATTTTTAAAGTTTTTATGCAAAGAATTAATTCAAATTCAAAACATTTTGTTGTAAAAAGTCTTTTTTGTCCATATTACGGACATTTTCCTTACTTTGAATGTTCAAGGTGTATTCTTTTTCGCTATAGTTGCAAATAATGAATTACATTTCTGTGCTAACGATGGGAGCGAATTATTTTTCAGATGAATCTATTAATTGAAAGGTTGAAAGTGAAAGGCATTATTATTTAAAACTTAAAATGGCACCACCGCCTCCTACTTCATCTGGGGGAAGTGATCCCCTGACTCAAATGAATACGTACCGATCTTATGTGACAATGCTGGCAGATCCAGTAGCCAAGGATGAAATAAAGCTTAAGGCTGCCCAGGAGTTAAGTGAAAATTTCGAGGTAAGTTCAGTACATTATTACTCGTTTTCCAAATGCAATGTTTTAAACTGCTCCGTAGGTTTCATCACTAGCTTTCTTGTAGGACAACCGCTTTTTGCGTTAAATAGGTATTATAATTCCCTTATGTACGATGTGACCTACCAAACGCTCTTTAAGTACACCCCTAAAAGGTTTTTGAAAAGGAAAACTTTGAAGACTGCAACATAAAATGAGTAGAATTAGAATAACATTTCTATTCTCTTAACTTTATATACAATATTTCTTCACCATAGTCGGAGACAATATTGAAGCCTTGTGCCATTCATATTCTTTATTGACGAGATTTGACCCTTTTCCATAATATTTAATGACTTATTTTCAGAACTGAACTAAATTTAGTGTTTTGCCAGTGGGCTACTTCATCATTTAAGCATCAATTGGAGTTGAGCTATTTACTTACAAGTCAAAGTTTCCGCTTTCTCCGGGTAAAGGTAAAATTGATAGGTTTTATCTTTAGGTGTTTATTTGTTTTTCTGTAGAAAGGCATGTCTTTATGTTTAAAATATACTTATTTTCTAAGCATATTGGCTATAGATTTTCCATAATGATATTACTGGGATTTTATCAGCATATTCTGTGTAGTATCAGGCCTTGGATGCCCTGCAGTTTATATGATTTTTTTCTCTAGTGGCCAAGCTGCAAGTTATATTTCAATCCTTAAATGTTAGTTTTCAAATTCTTCTCGAATGTCCAATTTTTTTCTTTTTTCATAATGCAACCTTTCGGGGATAAATGTGTGTTTATTGGTGAGGTGTTTGGAAAATAGAATGTGAATGAAAGGGATTCTGATGGTTAAGGTAGATTTTTAATGATGGGCCTCAGGTTAAATATACCTGCTTCATCTTAACTTAATCCCTCTTCAAATCTGAATACTTCCTACCATCTCTCATTAAATCCAAAATCCTCATTTTCTTCCTACCTCTACCTTGTTTACCCAAAATCCTACCCTCCAATACAAATGTCAGCAACCGATTGCCTCTTGAATACCGCTTCCATCTGCCTTTCCTGCCTTCTTTGGATTTCATGCAGCAATCGCCTCCCTTTTACTACTATCTTCAGCACTTCTTCATTAGTAGTTGTGGTTTGGCTTATGGGGTGCATCGATTCTTCATTAGTTTTTCTTAAAATAGTAGGGATGTGTGTTCATCAGAAAAGGAGGCTTTTTTGTGTGACTTAACTCGCAAGTGATATGGATCAGAGACTGGCAATATAGGAGGTGGGTGTAAGAAGACCAGAGGCCCTGGAGATGTGGGTATAGAGAAGGATAGGAGTGAGCTGGAAGGATGGAATATGGAACAAGGGAGTGTAGAAGAGATGTCTAGTAGGAAGGGCTGTGATGGAAAAGTTTAGAAGAATAAAGAAGACCTGTATTGGACATTGCCTGAGAAGATAGATTGTTTGTGGGTAACTGGCTTAGAAAGAAAGGTGGAAGGAAAGTGGAAGGAGAAGGAAGCAAATGGTGGATGATATCAAAGTAGGAGGATGGTATGTGTGTATGTAAAAAAATTGGCTGGGAGAAGAATGGAATGGAGGAGGAGAGCCTATGAGTAAACCTGCCGATGGGACAAGAGACTGAACTTATCCTTACATACAAATTGGACCCAGTTAGTCCAGTGTATACATCATTAGCTGTTGAATTTGCATATAACTGGTTTCAAATTCTTCTCAGCCTTGTGGCAAAGAATGGCCTTAAGGGTTTTCACATTATCAAATGTTGGTCTGATGTGGTTCCTTGGGAGTAGGATAGAAATTTTTTAGCGTAATGGGCCTAATGCTGGAGCCATTTGTGTAGGCCTTCAATTTGAGCAGTGGAGAAGATCTGTTTCTATGATATTTTCTTTTCTTTGTCATATAAAATCTTTTCTAAAATCCGGTGGTGTGTCCATTCCTCAAGGAGAGGTACTTGATTATATCCAGTTCCTTCTTAAACATTTCAGAGGATGGAGGGATATTGAGATGTCTATAGAGGAGGAAGGAGTGCAAATTTGTGAGAATGTTGGTTATTGGAGGAAGCAGGTATTAAGTTATGATGGTTTTTGGTAACTTCAAGAGTGGAATTTGTTTGTAATATTTATCGTGAGGTCTATAAGAAGTTACTGACCTTGTTCCTGAGTTATATAAATGGATGGGCATAAGGAATTGCGAAGGCGTTGTTTGAATAATAAAAATGAATTGTGGTGCTGTGGACTTTTGTCCATTATAGTGAAAGCTATAGAAGAAAGAGATATGCTGTGGCAATATATTACCCAAGAACTTTTACTTTGCATTGCTTAATCAGACATTACCAATTGGCTACTAACAGAAAATTAATTGCAATGTCCCTTTATGAGAAGAATCTAAGAACTCATCTCCTACCCCTTAGTGGGAAAAGTATGAGCATTATGATACTTAAAAGACGTCCTGTTTAATTGGGAACTGTATCTTATTGTTGGACTATTTTAGGTTTTGTGAGTGGCCAGGTATCTTTTGGCTGCTAACAAATAAAGAACTTAAGTTAAAGCAGTTAATGAAACATTAATTCATTTATTTCTACAAAGATACTTTATAGGCCCATCACAATATTTTTTTAATTTTTGTTTCATGACTGGACCCAGTTTAGATGTGTGTTGAACATGGGATTATGGGTTTTTGCCATGGTGTTATGAACTAATAATAGCTACAAGGGTTTTAACAGAAGACAGTATTTAGTAATTGAATGTTTCTCATAAACAGTATTGGCTTTACCTAAATGTCTTGGGGAAGGAAGGTGCAAAGGTGGTGTTGGTATGGATGGATAGCAAGATGGCTGCAAGGTGCAAAGGCACTGCATGGTCTGCGCATCGATAACCATCTTAGTTACAATTTGGCTGTGACCGAATCAAGCCCAAGGAAACTGATACATTGCATCCATCAGATGGGCTGTCTCCTACTGACTGACCTCAATTTACTGACCACCTCCCTCCATGCCATCTTATAAGGAGATCAAATGACAGATGTTTTTTGGCTTAGAATGACTGGGATGGGCGAGGGAATAGGAAAGGTATGCAAGCAAGAGTGGAAGGTTACTCTCCTGAGGAATGTTTTTTTGTGGCATGCTAATCTCAGGGTTCCCTGTTAACAGTACAAAAATATCTAACCTGGAAAATAACAAAGCAATATTGTGTTAATATCTATGGCACAACAATTCTGGTCTACTTATTGACACTTTTGGCTCATTTTGTGTCAGTCCAGTTTAAAAAAATCTATTTATGTTAGTGTATGAGTCCACATAGATCCCTCAATAGTCCCGTCAATCTGGCAAATTTATCCAGTTTCGGCAAAAAATTAGGTACAGGGTCAGGCCTTGATAATCGGGTATATTTCAGATCTGGGATGAAGATTTTTACAATGATGTCCAAAATTTATATTCTAGCTTTTTTTAAACGATGAAAAACCACCAAAAGTCAACACTTTTACTTTTTTGCTAATAAAACCAAGGGTGTTGTTTTGATGTGAAAACACATATGACATATTTTATGCAAATTTTCAAATGAATCTCGTATCTCAAATAATGGCTCTTTTAGTGTATATTTCAACCAGTGATAATGTAATTAATCATTGTTTTGAGCAATTTTTACTCTTCCTAGTAATTAGAATTACTTGATGTTTCTAAGGAGACCTAGTCACGTTGTTATTATTTTAGGAGTTGATGTATCACAGTTGGCAATATGATTCTTGAAATTCTTATCTTAGTATACATTAATTTCTTTCAATTTGTGAAAAATATGCCTCCGATTTTGTTTTTGATCATGATTCTTCAAGAATTATAATATATGCAATTTCTAAGTAAAAAGTCTCAAATATGTTAGATCAAACCTGTACATAACATAATCTTTTCAGATAATAATGGGATCATCACAGTATCCAGCATTTCTGGAACACTCTATGAAAATATTTCTTAAAATACTTCAAGATGGTGAGCCTCACTTTATAGCTGAATACAATATACAGGTGGGATATATTTAACACTCTTTGAGTCATGATTTAATTATTTTAACGATCCATATAGTTAATGAAAATCGATAAATTTGATTGCATTGTTCCTTCTCTGATTTATATTACAGCAAGTTCGTAAACTGATCCTTGAGATGATCCATCGACTGCCAACAAATGAACATCTGCGACCATTTGTGAAGCAGATTTTGTCCTTGATGCTTCATCTTCTGGAAACGGAAAATGAAGAAAATGTTCTTGTATGCTTGCACATAATCATTGAATTGCATAAGCAGTATCGACCTACCTTCAATCCAGATGTAAGTTCCACCTGTGATCTATCTATCATAGAAAATCATTACTACTGTTTAATACACCAGTGATATTGCAAATAAATTTGCAGTGGCTAAACATTGTAAATAAATTGATTTTTATTTTATATAAAGGTTATGTTTAGGTAGATTAAATTGACGTTAATATAAAAACAATTTTTTTCAGGAATATAAGTGATGGAGAGTGCAGTGATATTACATGCTACTATTGTTGAAATATTTTTCTCTTTTTGTCGGAGTATGGTGGATTAGGATGTTAGCAATAAGGTCATGGAAAATTGGTCAATTTCTGAAGGTTCCTTCTTCTGGCAAACTTGCATTGTACTTGTACAAAGAAAATTAAGAAAATGATGAGCACTACACAGTTGTTAAATTATAAATGAAAATACTCCAATGCCCGTAAAAAAGTTTTTTGTAGATTTAAATTATCAGGTGTGATATGGTGGTCTGCATTAATTAGTGATCATAGCTGTTGAGAAATGGTGTATTTTTCAGGGTAGTTTTGTTTGTAATGGGCAAGGTGTGCTGTGAATATTGTTACTTTGTTTCTTCGTGTTTGTCATGTATATGAAACTTCACGTGTATTACATTGAATATGATTTATGCCTGATTTATTGGTGGCAGTTACCTTGTCTTTAGTGTTTCCTAGGACATTTTTTCATATAATAATAATAATAAATTTATTTGCTCAAAGACCTGAAAGTACAGATGTAAGGCACGTCAAACAATAAGTAATTGAACAGAAATAAAATTAACTTGACAAAACTTCTTCTACAGAATTAAAACACTTAGACAGTAAATAGTCTTTAACCTTTTTTTTTAAACACAAGAACACTCGTAGGCACTTTTAGTTCCTGGGGCAGTTTATTATAAGCCAGAACCCCAAACTGATGAAGACCATTTAGGTTGAACTATTTTGCTGTTATTAAGTATCTTCCCAAATGCACAAGGGTCTTTCGATAGGTACATGGAGTTACAAGGAAACAGTCATTTTGTAAAGAAATAATTTTTTTATCTTTCAACATTTTTCATTTAGATTAATAAATTTATGCTAGTGGTATTCAAGTTATTTAGTCTTATCAACTGCAGCTGTGTTCTCCTGTCCTGATGAAAAAGCAATATTTATCTGTTAAAGAAGGATTTTGGTACATATTTCAAAACTAGCTCTAAGGAATAGAAGTAAGTATGCATTTATTGCAGTTGTCATAATCTTAACTCTTATTTTTCAGATATTACATTTTCTTCAGTTTGTCAAGTGCATATACAGGGAGCTTCCTAATCATCTTAATAAAATATTTGAACCTCGCCCTCCGATAAGAGTGAAGGATCTTTCAGAAGTTAACATTGAAGCACTACTTTCAGAAACATTTACCATCACTGCAATACAGAGTGAGAAGAAAACACCAGATGGAACTGTGATATCTGTGAGTCACTGTTTGTCATTCTTTGTATATTTTACTCAATTATTGTCCTTTTGCCTGTAAGTCATAATAAGATTCAACTTTTGTTTACACCCATGTTACATGTTTTTATTAACTCGCTTTCTTCACTGTTTGTTTGTTTGGATGCTTATCTGTTCAGGTCAAAGTTGGCAATTGATTTGTAACTAACTTCACTATGAGCTAGTGTCTTGAAACTCAAAACCTAACTCAGAACTGGACGACAATGCAATTATATGCATATATCTCTACAAGCACATATAAATAAATAAAGATATATACATATGCGAAGTGGAAAGTGATGGACAAGGGGACCACCTACTACAGTCACTAAATTCATGATCCCTATTAGATGTCACGGTTGCTCGGCGGTATCAAGCTACACCACCATACCTGAGTCTGTGGGTTTCGAGCCTTGCAGGATTCACCTTTTTTTTGCGGAAACCAAGCATGAATTTTTCTGGGTAGCCTAGGGTTAGTTGAAAAAGTTGAATGTGATTTTATTTCTGACACCTCTTCGGTGCCTCCGGAAGAAAATTGCATTCCTGCGGCACGAAAAACGTACTACCTTTTGGTGAAAAATTATATACGTAAAAAAATATTTAAAAACTATGTTTTTAAAATGGACTAAAAAGTATGAAATAATTTCTCATATCCTCATCCAGATTTATAACCCCCATACAGATTCATAACCTTATACAGATTGTCCTGAAAATTTGTGACTGTGAATTTTGATAGTTTTGAAAATAAATATAAAATTTTAAATGAAAAAAGTGTGATGTGCATGCAATTGATAATGGTATGGAGTGTTGGGAGTTGCTGTCGTTGAGAAAACGCATGAAACAGTTCATTTCATTTTAAGTACAATTAAATTTCTAGTGACTTAGGTGAACTATTCATGCATCAATTATCTATTGCATGCGCTCCACTTTTATCATTTTAAATTTTGCATTTATTTTCAAAACTATCAAAATTCATATTCATAAATTTTCAGGACAATCTGTATAGGGTTATGAATCTATATGGAGTTTTAAATCTGTACAAGGATAAGAGAGTTTATTTCATACTTTTTAGTCCATTTAAAAAACTTGGTTTTTTATTTTTGAAAATTATTTGCCAATAACCCCCCAAGCATGCGCAACACACCATGTGCAACCTGTCAAATCCATGCATCAGAGGTATTTAAATCTCCCCATTTTTCCACAATCTTCAAAGGATTTGTATAGACATAAAGGTAAATATTTTTAGTATTGTAATTGCGCTTCATAAAAATTCCAAAAAAATGTATTTTATGTATAATCGTTTCTACTTTGTTATAGTAAATGAATACTTACATTTTGCTGTTTATATTTTAAGATATTTTTTATTATAAGAATTGTTATATACCGAAAAATCTGGATGGATAAGGTGAGTTGTACATGATTGAGGCATGGATTTGGGTGGACACCAATGCTGCAACACACACCATGGGGGAGTTTATGCCTCCATATAAAGTCATGCTTGAGGGATTAAGCTCATGTATTTTCAACTGAGATTTATGGGAAAACTAATTTGGAAATGTTGAGAAATGTGGATGGAGGACACTTTTCTCTATAAATCCCCAAAGTTTAGAAAAAGGTTTCTTTTCTTGACTTTCATTTTCAGAGCCAGTCTTAAAAAAATTCATTCGGCAGAAATATTATGAAGTGTCTGGATGATGCTTCACCTTTAATGTTTCAAATGCCTTTTCAGAAAAATAATGTTTATAACTTTAGGATAAAGAAGTTGATATGTAGTACTAACTCTAATTTTATTGATCTCAAACTTTCTTTGTTTAACAGTGTTCTTCTCTGCATGTTGTCATGATGGGAATGTAGGGTAGGTAGGATAATTTTCAATTCTTGTCTTTTCTGTGATAAATATATGACTTTTTGAACCATTGAATATTTTCAGCATGCTGAAATATCTTGACATTTTTTCCTTGTAATTAAAAAATTAACTTAAAAACAAATAATTTAAAGGTTGAATGAAACATGTTACCTTTTCCACATTTTTTTTATATTACGACCGGTTTTGTTAACTAAGTAATATCATCAGATCACCTCTAACAAAACCTCTAACTGGTGATATACCATCACCAGTTAATGAAACCGGTCGTAAAATAAAAAAGTTTTTATGTGGAAAAGGCAACATTTTTTATTCAACCTTTAAATATGAATTTGCACAGTGTAGAGCCAAAAACATTGAATGTTTTTAAATAACTTAGAAATTTAAAAATATCATTCACATATGCAATACGTGTTCCTCAAATATCATCCTCAAAAAGAATTGTCAAGTGATATTGCATTGTCATTCAGAAAAATATAGAAGATAAATAACCAATGAGCTTTGGTAAGATATAATAACAAAGTTCGAAGTTTAAGGTGTGATGTGGTGGAATTTTAATATGTTGAGTAAAATTGCAAGGTTGATGCAATTTTCCTCAAAAAATATGTCTATTGCAACCTAGGTTTCGATGCTACATCATCATCATGATGTTGCACGGAACCTAGGTTGCAATAAACATATATTTTTTGTGGAAAATTTCTCCAACCTTTTACTCAACAAGATATAATAAGTGCGTACGTTCATCTCCCATATTCGAACAAAACTTTTAAAAATGCTGTTATTTAATGAACTTCCTTTGATCTTCAGAGGACAGAGTTCCTTTTGTATTTTCTCGTGGCTGTAGTTTTCAAAGTCTCCAGACCAAAGAAAATTGTCACTGTTATGCCTATTTCTGAAAATCTGGACAATATTTTGTTTACAAACATGAAAGAGGGTACAGGAAAAACAATTTAGTTAATTTTATCACTCTCTTGTTTAGTAAGAAATGTTTTTTCAGTCTTGATGGAATTTCATCATTACCAAAGGTTTACAAGGAAACACTTCCACCTAAAATGTTTATTTCAACATGGCCAGGTTTCACTGTAGTACAGCATCTTCTGTTATATGGCCGTTACAGAAGATGCTGTCATACAGCAAAACATAGTTGTGTTGAAATAAACAAACTTTTTATGTGGAATTGCAGCATTTCCTTTTAAAACTTCCTTTATCCTGTTTTGAATAAATAAATACACAATATAGTTTATCAAGTTCTAGTATTTGTTAGGAAGAGAAATGAATATTTATTTACCTTAAGTACACAAACATCACTGATTTTTACTACACTTTTTTTACCACGTTTTTATTAACTCGCTTTCTTGACTGTCTGTATGTTTGTTTTGGTCAAAATTGGGAATCGATTTTAAAGTAACTTTCCTATGAGCTAGAGATTGGAACTTTAGATAGAACTCATACCGGATGACAATGCAGTCATATTCAATAATATATACAACCATACAATCATGTATAAAGATATATACATAATTCCATGCGAGGTGGAAGGTAATACCCGAGGGGTCTGCAGCACTAAAGACTCTAAATTCCAACGTCTTAGGCAGGTACTTCGCTGGTTCCGAGGTAGCATGTGGGATTTCTGACCTGATGGTCATGGGTATGAGCCTCGCAGGGGTTAACTTTTTTTATGATGCACTAAGCATGAATTTTTCAGGGCTGTTGAGGGATAATTGAAAAAGTTGATAACAATTTTATTTTTTTATTTTATACCCCCTCGGTTTTGGTGTAAGAAAATAACATTCCTGCAGTGGAAAACAGATTTCCCCTAGGAGAATAATTATATAAATAAAAATTTTTTATAAACCATGCTTTTGAAACGGACTAAAGAGTATGGGTGTGGTATTTCTCAAAGAACGATCTGGCTATTTTTTCATCCTTGTCGTTTCTCTGGGAAAATAATTGT
>WURS02018483.1:0-12054 GCA_011762765.2 Rhinocypha anisoptera | reverse complement strand
CACGCCGTGGGCTTAGTACTAGGTGAGCTCTACCCTCACTTAACATACCAACCTTCGGGTTGATCACTGTGGTTTTAAGAGATGTTAGAAAGAATTTTTATGAGAAGCATTAGGAAGAGTAAAATTCCTTTTGCCTGAAAATTCAATGTAATCACAATTCAACCAATCTAATTTTTAATCAGATTTTTGCATAGGTCATACCAAGGCTGGAAATTATACAACTGTGTCACTGCCTTCACGTCATGAAGGGCATAAACACTTCATATTATGAACCTTAAGATTCATGAATGAACTTTAGCCTCAGAGTTAAATGTCCATCAACTTGACAAAAAAATTTAAAGGAATAAAAAATAGACTAGGCTTACAAAGCATAATAAAATGTGTAGTAAAGAAATTATCGCATTTGGTTTACCAAGGTGTATGAAGTTGAACATAATAGACCTAATTTTCAGTTTCCTCCAGGTAAACTAAAAAAATGCTCCCAAAACATGTTGTTTTATTTAGTTACTGTTCTGATGTGACTATGACAGCCTCCCTCTCTCCTACCTAATGTCCCCCCACTTATCCTCAGAACCTTGGAGTTGGCATGTTTATGGGTTACTCCCATGTTTAATAAACTAGGGGTAAATGGTTTTCATTAGGCACCTGCTTGTTACTCCCTACTCCAGTTCTCCCTGCCCCACTCCTTCCCCCTCTCCCTCCCGCTTTCTGCCTCTTTCAGCACCACATACATGGTGCATGTATAGGGGTTGTTCCATCCCTCCCTCTTCTCCCTAATTATGTTCATCTCCTCCTCCCCCTCCAACCTTCATGGCTATTACAGTTGTATCCCTTTTACTATGATTTGTCTACTCCTGCTGAAAGTGGTGGTTGTACCACTATAATATGCAAGTAACATTGCATGTCATGTGAATTTATATGTTTATATTTTCTTTGACATTTCCATACATTATCAGCAGTCAAGAAAGATCAATTGCCTATTGTACAAATCTCAAATGTCCCAATTCCATATATTGAGTTTGATAGAAATTTAAGGGTAGCAATAGATGTGGAAGCCGACGGGGTTAGCCTGGTGGGTAGCGTGCTCGCCGACTAACCCAAAGGTCACAGGCTCGAATCCTGTCCAGGGCATGGATGTTGTGTTTGTCCAGATGGGTTTTTTCAATGAGTTGAAGAGGTGCGAATGACCATAGTCGTCGAAGCACCCTAAAAACAAAAATACTACTACTAACAGATGTGGAAGGAGGAACGATGATGAGCATAGATTGGTGGCTTTTGAGATGTGGGTTTGGCGATGGATGGAGAAGATGAAGTGGCCAAAGAGGAAAACGAATGAAGAAGTTTTGAGAATGGTAAGGGAGGAGAGGTGAGGGAGGTAAGGGCGAGAGATCCATAAAAGACAGGAAAGTTGGATGGATGGGGTACTCAGAGGCAATGGGTAGTTGAAGGTTGTAATAGAGGGTAGAATGCTGGGTAAGCAGGGTAGGGGTAGGAAGAGAACAGGGATTTTGGACAGAATGATAGGGGGTAGGAAGTATGCAGATTTGAAGAGGGATTAAAGTTAGATATTATGCGGCTAACCTAAACTAAAACTCATCAAAAACCTGCCTTAACCGGTAGATTACCCAAAGACAACAGATGTAAATGTCACGTGGTCAATAATATATTCAAAATTTTGAGGCAGACAATATTCCATCCTTTAAAATTAAAAATATGTCTTTAAATTATGTCCCTGCATCGCTACAGCAGCAACCACTTAAGTGTTAACCATGTTGAATAGGCTGATGTAGTCCGTCAAGGTGTCTCTCTTAAGAGCCATCTGCAAGACTTCAATGCTCCTACAGTGTACGGATCGGGTACATCTCATTACCAATTACATGAATACACTCCTGGGCTTAAACTTGACTCCTAATGGCTGATGCCTACTCTTTATCTCTGTGCTGCCAAATTCTATCAACTAAAACTCCACAATATCCCCACATATGAGTTTCCAGTTTAAATTAGGTACACAAAGCAAATACCAAGGGGCATCAGAATCTTTTCATACCCCACCATTGCATGATTTTGTGCAATAAGTAATTCACTATTATTGCCTGTTGGGAGTGACATAACCTTAAATTAACGGCCAGAAATGCACCTTCATTATCATCATTTTAATGACACTACACAAGGTTAGACAAATCAACACATGAGAAACTTAGTTGTGTTAATATTACTTCCAAATGACTGATGGGAATCTTCACAACTTCTTAGACAACATTTTTACATGTTGCAAATAGGATTCTACATGTGTACTAAATACACAACCGACACAGAAACATACTCTACATATATATATTTGGTACATTACATGCAGTGCTCTTCCGTATAACTTTTATTGTTATATATAATTAAAATTAGCTGATATTTGTTTACCATATAGCTTACTTCATTTTGATGTTATGTCTGTTTCTTGATATTATTATTTCCAATGCATTCACACTTTGGACACTCTTAGGAGGTTTTTACAGGTTTTTAATCCACAGTATCAGCTAGTGAACTTGTTTAAATTTTTCCCACAAGTACATTAATCTGTCTTACATATAGACTTTATTCATTTCCTTACAATTTGTTGCTCTTAAAAGTTTGTCATTCATGTATTTTTGTAATCAGAATGTAAGTTTTGATGAGGCGTCATGTGGTAGAAGGGAATGTTTTAGTCTCATTCTTTGTCCCAGTAAAAACCTTTTATTATTATTGTGTTATTTAACACTTGCAGTTAACTATTGATTATCTGGGATCAGGTAAAATGGGATGCAGATTACATAGGATACCCCAAAAGAAGCTTATGTTGCAAAATTTAATTTACTCTAACAAAACATCATTTGGAATCTGCAAGATGGTGCCTGGAAAAGTATTCCCATAGGCTGTTCATTATCAAGGTCAAAATTCAAAAATCCAACACCTCTCTTGTCCCGAGATTGGTGGATTTTTTATGGTTATATATGCTGCTTATATTTAACACAAATTATCTACCTCTACAGTCCTTTAAAGAAAGAAAACTAAATATTCAAATGAGATTTTAATGTTAACCAGCTATATAAACTATTTTGATGGAATAAACAATGATTATTGGCTTAATCAATATGAATGGTACTGCTGGAACAGTGATGTTCCAAGGTGGTAAGTTTTAAAATGCTATTCGAAATCCATACCAGAAATCTGAAGGAAACAGATTGTCAATGACTGGATTTTTTAATGGCCACCTGTACATACCACATTTAACCCTTTCGAGCCAGAGCCCTAAACTGTTATGCAGCACCTGCATATGAGTGTGCGACAAAATAAAGATCGTCCCTACTGGGGGAATGATTCTGAACATCCGATATATCGGTCGTTCAGCATGAAAGGGTTAATATGCTTTAACTGTGATGAAGATACATATTAAGGTATCACATGAAAGTGTATGTCAATTTTCTTCATCCTTTTGCTTCAATGAATGTGATTAAACTGGTATTTCTATCTTATTTTACAGTATTATAGTTGTTGATAGTTCAGATTGTTGCAGATTATTCAGTATTTTGGTACTGATTGTTCTTGTTACTTATATGTGAAATTATTTTTAAATCACACACATTATTTCCTTAAAATATATGTTTAGAGTTGGATTAAGAATAGAATAAATTTATTTGTAATGAGTTTTTGGTGTACAGACAAATATTGGACATGCCAAAAGTAAATAAAGGTCAAAGTACAATAAAAGTGATATCATAGAATGTACGTACAAGTACAGAATATAATGTCATTAATGATTGGAGGCTTAAAAATTATCATCTAGGAAGTTTAACAACTTCTTCTTTAATGCAGGTATCTTTATTTCCTATTTAACCTATGAAGGTAGTATCTGGAGAACTAAACCTATATATTTAGGTCCATTGGCAGTGTATTGTGAATATTCACAAAAGTTTTAAGTAGATCTGTTTGTGACCTTGTTTGGTGTCTGTGGTAGTTGTCATTCACTTCATAATGAGCAATGTTGTACTTAGCACACACATGATTTCAATTGGTTCACCCAAATTGAAACACGTATACACACATGGGACAGGCCATATATTCAATTTCATAAAAAGTGGATGACAAGGTACCACACAGGGAGTATTGATCATGAGCTGTATGACTCTTTGTCACATCTTGAAGAAAACACCAGGATGAGGACAGGCACCCCAAAGCAGAATATTATATGTAACAAAGGAATAAAATTCCATTCAGTCGAAATATAAAAGTATGCCAATTTTTACAATTATATAATTTTTCTGATGGGGAAATGCATATAGATCATTAACTTGTCATCTCGTGATTTTTATTCATATCCAGATTAATGATATGTAAGGTGTTACACATATAAATACAGCATATAGTTTTTATAGTCCCTTTGATTTTCTAATCTGTATTTTACTCCATCTTGTTCTAGGTGCATCTGGTATGCTGGATGATGGCAGGTCATCTGCTTGTAAAGTGAATCTTTAGTTGGACCCAGATATTTTTCTGAATATATAATGTGACATTTTATTCAAGTAAGGATTTGGAAAAACAAATTTGCTATGTTAAATAAATTTATTTGTGATGTAATTCTGACCAGTTTTATCTAAAACTGACATGTGATATAATTTTAAACTCTGTTAATCAATATTTTTCATTGCTAAGATGCAGATATACATTTAAATATACAGGCTGACATGACATAATTGTCCTTGGTATGTTCATGTAACACTTATTATGATTTTATCACTTCTAATGGTGAAAATCGGAACTTCTTTAACATAAGTTATTAAAGTTGTATATACTTTTCTACATTCAGATAATATGATAGTTTGTGAACAGCCTTATGCATCTCTTCTTTTTGATATGTGATTTGAATAAAGCCATCCGCAAGGGGTCTTTGATAATCGTGCATTCCTTTCTAAAAGATACATTTCACTAAATATCCATCCCCACCTGTACTGTCAATTGGCAGAACAATTAACCCGGTGGAAATCCCGAGAAGAATTCATCAAATGATGTACAATGTTGAAACCTAGTCATGTTGAAAATAAAAATATTGTATGTGGAATTACCAAGGGTTTTCTTCACATCAATATGCTGAGCAAATTCCACAAAGTTATTTCTGGGACAATGAATTTCATTAAGAAGTTGTGCTGGGCTCTTCATAAGAACATGTGAAATTGGTTTTTTTCACAAGTCCCCTTAATCACCTGTCTCCCTTTTGGGTGTAAGTAATTCAACATGCTGGATATTGATGATGTTGTTCATTTCTGATTTTTGCCACAGGTTGTGGATAATGACTTAAGAGGCAGCTGGGGGAGGGGCATGAAGGGAGTAGAACAGGCGGACGGAGGTGCCTCGGTGGCTCCCGTGACATCAGAACTGAACCCTGAAGATAGGGGAACGAAGCCGCCGCCTGCCATACAGGAGGATGGTGACTGTGTGGATGGGGGTGACCCCACTGCTGTCGCCAATGGTCACTCTGTAACCGATCAGATTTTGGAGAATGGAACTTTGTCCGATGATCACGTGGAGGTGCAGCCTGGGGATTTTATGGGGATCTCATCAAATGTGGAGTCCACGTGGTCAAGTGATGGTGAAGCAGAGGGCAAAGAGGCCCTCTTGTTGGGGTTACGGGAGGAGTTGAAGAGGGCCAGGGCAGAGGTGCACTTACGAGACGAGGAGGTAACACGGCTGAGCAGAGTTAGGGAGGAGGTGGAAGCTGAGTTAGAGGAACTCACCGCTAGTCTTTTTCAGGTAAGTCAATTTTATTTGTAACAGTTTGTTGATACAATTGAAGTTGGATAATCTCTGCATGAGTGTTCATGAGACTGATAATGTGGTAGGATCTCATTCATTTCCTCATTCTCATGTTGTTGGCTCAGTGAGTTCATCTTCCTTTGAGGGCCGTTTCCAACCCTTGGGGCAAGTGGGTGCCCCAACCATTGTCGCTCCTCCACCCTCTGCAGACCATTGGCAACAATGAGTTGTCTGCTTAACTTGGATAATATGTACTATTAAAAATTTCAAATCAAACAAAAGAGGTTACAAAAATCACTTCACGATTAAAAATTATTTTGGACATCATTAGCACACATATTTCTTAAACGAAATCATGTATACTGTTTTCTAAATAAATCAGGCCACAATTTTTAACATTGTTTACAAACCAAATGCTAGGGACCAAAAATACTCAAATTATGCAAGTTCCACTATACTGTTAAATGGGAACAAAATGGGAGGAATGCTTGTGTGAATGGATAATTTATATTGCAAAATTCCTCTAGCTTTACTTTGGATAGTTGCCATATGAACACTATTCATCAGAATTTGCTCCAGGTGATTATTTTTTCTCTTTCTCAACCTGAAGAAATGTCTTTCCGGTTCAAATATTCACTTCAACTGAATAGGCTAGAGCCCAGACAAATGATATACATACACATATACATACATATATATGAGGTCGTGGTAGCCCAGTGGGTAGAGTGCCTGACTACTGACCGGTGGACCCGGGTTCAAGACCGGGTGACGACCCTCCGGACAGCTCCAGCTAAACCCAAGCTGAGTGGTTTTACAGGTACCACATCTCAGTGGGAAACCACAGGCGGCACAGGGAAATGAATTGGCCCCTCTATACCCTGATATGTGAATTTCCACACGCCGTGGGCTTAGTACTAGGTGAGCTCTACCCTCACTTAACATACCAACCTTCGGGTTGATCACTGTGGTTTATACGATGCATGATCAGTAAGATTCGTCGACGGCAAATCCCTATTTAGTAATTCAGCCAAAGGACTGTTGACCTTGTTGTGGGCTTTACAAGACCAGTGTCAGAAGTTTGGGATGAAATATATTATTGAGAAGACGAAAGTAATAAGATTTTCGGGCAGTAGGAAGGTTAGGATAAATATCAAGCTAGAAGGGAATAAATTAGAACAGGTAGAAAAGTTCACTTATTTGGGGAAAGTATCATAGAGGAAAATGGACGTAGTGTCATGGATATCAGACGAAGGATTGCATTAGCAAAAGGGGCCTTTGTGAAAATGAAGGAGTTAAACCTTTCGCGCGGAACGACCGATATATCGAATGCCCAGAATCATCCTCCCAGTACAGATTACCTTTTTTTGGTCATTTTTCCTTACTTTTGTCGCCCACTTGTATACAGGGACTGTGTGCCAGTTTTAGGGCTCAGGAAAGAAAGGGTTAAATGCGAGAAACCCTAAATAAGGATCTAAATAAAATATTAGGGAAATCCCTAATATGGTGCGTGGCATTATGTGGATCCGAAACCTGGTCCATGAGGAAGGATGATGAACATAGATTGGAGGCTTTTGAGAAGTGGCTTGGGCGACGGATGGAGAAGTTGAAGTGGACAGAGAAGAAAACGAATGAACAAGTTTTGAGCATGTTAGGGGAGGTGAGGCGGTTACTGAAAGAAATCCAAAAAAGGCGGGAAAGGTGAAAGAGTACCTTCTCTTGCCTAGTCACCCTCTCTGGCTATCTGAAATCAAGGATTTTTCGTTTAACAGCCTTTATAATCAAACATTGTGGAATAACTCATGTTGTATAAATGTTGGCTATGCTGTTTTACGTTGTGTTCCTGCTCAATGTTGTCCCATCGCATAGAATAATATTCCATGGGACAAAGTTCCCCTTAAATCAGTTTGATGAGATAGTACGATATACTCCCCCTCAATTTCACCTTGGTCTCGTAAAATAACGTGCTGGGGGATTGCTTTATTCTGTCGTTGGAAATGCGAAACTCACATAAATAATCTTACTTAAAGAAACAAAAACTTAACTTAAAACTACTTAAAGAATAAATTGCCTACTTGGTGAGCTGAAGCCAGTCCTGACGCCTGACGCGGCAGAGACTAGCTTGACATTCTCGGTGTAACAGAACCTACTATGCCTAAGCCATCGGAGTGGAATGTCACCAACAGGATTTGCGTTTAATTTAGTAAATATGTCTCATCTCGTCCAAATGAGTAACTTTCCGTATTTTGTCGTATTATCAGTGTTAGTGGTGGTTATATGAATGCCATACAATTTTTAGGTGAGTGAATGGACCCTAAGCCTCTGTAGATGCCCTAATGGCATTGTATCGAAGTTCCTCCCTTGCCTCTTTGTGTTCCTTTCGTTCAACGTTACAAGTGTACCGCGGTTATTGACTGTGTGGAAAAATTTAATATTGCATACTTGCGAGAAGTCAGATCTATATAATATTTTTGCATTGAGTGGACCTCGTATTACAGTTTGTGAATAGCACCTCATCTACTTAAAATGCAGCATTTTTTTAGGGCTTGGTTCATGGGGGTGATTGAAATATATTTAATCCATATTTATGCCAAAATAAAAAATAAAAGGAAGTGGCATTATGGCACTCTTATGCAATCGGATTACTATATTGTTCACCGGTTTGGAATTAAATGGACGTGATTTCACTTATGCGACGGAGAGAGACGTTGGACGGAATACGGAATGCTGTGATCGGTTACATTTCAGTCGGGTCATATGCCCCGCCCAAAGGGTCCCAAAGCAACGAGCCGTTATTTTTCGGATAGGATATTAGAAAAAAAACAATGGTCAACGTGTTTTAAACATATAGTTATAATAGGAAGAGTGAGTTTTGGTTTCTGCACATTGTGCAATCATTAGTCACGTGACTTAAGACAAGATGACGTTTCTGTCATGGTTACACCTTTTGTTTATTTATCTTGTTAAGAGTTCCGTTGAAGTAAGATGCCAATTGAGTATTCTTTTCAGGGAATAACTTAATCCTAATCCAATAGGGACCATCACATACGTATTTAAATTGAAATTTATTTTTTTCTTGTTTTTATCATGTTTTTATTTGATTTTATAATATTGGTGTCTTGAACTTGAGTAAGACTTTGTTGACACAATGTTTTCTAAAGTTCTGTGGTACTATTTGAATGGAAAATTGGTGATTTCCCTGTTTGTATATAAAATTCTATGCTCCTTAAATTTTGAATTTGCAATTACTCTTTACGAAAATAAGTGTATAATGGTTCGTCGTATAGTATGAAATTTATGTTTAAACCAATCGCGTGCCACCGCGGAAAATGCACGTGGTTTCAATTATGTAACAGCTCTTTCTCTCTCTATTTCGCAACCAGGAGGCTCACTCTACCCAATTATAAATCTATGGTTTTAATGTTAACAATTCATATGAATAAAATGGAATTGTTACATTTCCACAATCAGCAGTTTCTTCAAAAGTGTTCGTAGAATACTTCGCGAGCCTATTTTTGTTCAAATTTTTGAGAGGAGAAAGTGCGTCCTATGGGTCGGGAAATGACGCATCTCTTTATTACGGGGGGTTATATTTAATATAGGAAACCATTTTCACACTTTTGTACTCATATAATTTGTATTCATTCGCATGAATTTTGTTAATAATTATTTCTTTTCTTCTTTTACAGGTGAGTAGAAAAAACCAGTTTTTTTTCGAGATTTTCTGGGCAATTTTGTGAGTATTGCTTCATATATTTTATGTTTTATGTCATTTAAAGAATGACCTAGGATCTAGCAACTAACCTAGGATTAAAAATATATTTCTTTGAATTGTAACGTCTGGCCTATTGTTGTTATGTTGAGTAATGGCCATTTGTTTCATTATTGTTGATTTGTAGTAGAATTTTGGATGGTTGATTGTTGGAAAGTTTTTGTATGGAAAGGGGAAGAGTGGGGATTGTTGTGGAGGAATAGCGGGGACTGTTGAGTGCGAAGTGGGGGGATTGTGTGAAGTGAGAAACGAGAGAAAAAAGACGTAAATTTGGAAGTGTGGGGCGTTTTTTTGGTTTACTCCTGAGGAAGATAATGGTACAAATAATTCTGACGTTGCAGAATTATGTACATATTGAAATTCATCGTATTAACAACTTAGAACTGATGTTGGTGGACTCCAACAATTGATTGAAGATTAATCAGTTCTCTTTGCTCAAATAACTATTTTTTCCCCTTTAAATCCTTTATTTTGTCCATATATTCTTGGACCATCTCACCTAGATTTTCCTTAAATATTACCTATTCTTGTGAGTCCTATAAACACACATAACATATAATGTTTGTACGTTTATACATAAGTCTCTGTCCCATCAATCTGGTTCTTCTTCGACGAATCTCGTTCTCTTCTATTTTATTTCTACTCTTCTATATATCTCATCTAATTGTGATTACAATTAACACATTTTCGTTACATGACAGGATATTTAGGGAAAATGTTCATATGAGTATCAGAATGTTGGTTGAAAGATTCAGAGAATTGGACATAACGGTAACGTTATGTCCAATTCTCGTCAATGGGATGTTCATCGAGAAGAGATAATATTTATTGTTGATGAGGGTTGATGTTAATGCACTATGATTATATATATATAATATAACATATATATTTATTTATGATGAATGATCGTGACGACGAATGAAATATATTTAAAACTCCATAATTTAGGTAAAGGTCTTTGAAGTAAAAATATTCCTTTCACACATAACTTTCATGTGATTATTTTTATTATTAATTTTTCTGAGCCGAATATAAATAAAACTAATAACTCCAGGACTCATATTTCAACTTTAATTATCACGATTAAGTATCCTTCAAAACTGAATACATATTGTTCCAGATCTCGTTCTCATCGGACCCTTAATGTTCCGTTCATAGTTGATGTGTGTGAAGACGGTGCATTGAAAACAAAATATATTTTTTTAGTCATTGAAATTAGAAAGGAAAAGCCAAACCAAACTCGGAAATTAATCCCCTATTTGATTTTTTTCAACAGTTAATTACTTTTTTGCATTGTTCATTATGAAATATCCTCTCGTCAAAAACACGAGGCATTTTTATCATTGAAATGCGGTGGCGAATTGTTTTTATTTTCCCAGCGTTTTTTTTTTTCGAGATAAGCGTGGACTTTTTTTTTTAAAATCATGAATGATTATTGGATTTAAATAAATATATATTATTTTTGCATTTGACTCCGGCCGTTTCCTGTGCCTTTCTTTTTTTTTAACCCTCTGCAAAAATGATAATGAATAATAATAACGTTTCTTGTTAATATTTAAATAAACTTTTACGTGTCCAAGTTCTATAACCCCCTCTATCGACGTCACTGATACGTTTTTTTTGTTTTAGAATATTATCATCGGTTTTTCGAGTGCTTGTATATATATATATTATTTTTTTAAAAACAACTTTAGACGTTTCGTACTCTCTCTATCTCCAAAGTTGAAAGGGGTTTCTCCGGTATCTCGCGGCGCGGCCCCTGTCCGGAATCATCCGTGAATATTTTACGCATCCGAGCCTGTTCTTGCATAATGCGTGGACGAGGAGGCTGGCTTTCCAGTCGATGGATGCGATCCTGGCAGGAGAACAGGCAACGCGTGGAATCATTCTCCGGGACTTCCCCTTCCGCCTTGCTGCTGAATAAATCCACGACCGCCACGCACACCTCTCTCTCTCTCTCTCTAACGGGGCACTTCTTAAGTTTGACTCACGCTCATATTAATATAAAAATAAGAAGTTTCCCGTTTGCCGTCAGCAGTGGAATCGAAACGCACGGGTCTTTCCTTCTCTCCCATCTCCTTGTCTTCGGTGACGGTAGACTCTTCTCTCTCTCTCTCTCTCCCCTTTTTATTACCTCCATTATTTCATCCGTTCTCCTCTCCGTCTTATCCCGTTACCCTGTCCTGCACCCCTGGATCACACAACCCTCCCCCCTTTCCTCGCGGGGGAGGAACCCAAGGGGCGGAGAAAGGGTTTTCTCCCCCGGCCGGTGGCGTGGTGGGTAATCGTTTTTCTCTCTGTGGAATGATTCTTTATTTATATAAAACCGGCCAATGGAAAACCGTCATTTTAAACTCTCGAACACAGGTACGCACGCTATTTGAGCCGCAGTAGTTTTTAAAGGGGGGGGGGGGGGGGGGTAATTGGTTGTTTTGTCGCTGTGGGGGGGGATAAATAAAAATATTTTCCCTTTTCGTGCCGGGGGGCGGCGGAGATCGGAAGAG
>WURS02018472.1:0-12055 GCA_011762765.2 Rhinocypha anisoptera | reverse complement strand
TGTGGAATTACAAAGTGTTTTATTTCTTGAAGTCATGAAGCAGTTCCACAAAGTCACGCCTGAAATAATTTCTTCTAGGCTAATCGTATTTCAAATAATATTCCATTGACTATTAAATTTATTCATTTCTTGTTTGGAGGCTTAAACGCTCGGAAAAATAAATATATATACACACACACACAAATTTTAACTGTAGATATTTAATGTACTCTCAGACTGAGATCAGAGGAGGATTTAATAAGGGGTTTCTGTAAGAGGTTTTCAATCCTCATCTTTATACCTGCGTTGATGTCTATGTTATTTAATTTATTTTCAATATTATACTGGGGACGCGTTTTTTCTTTGCTCAACATATTTTTAGGAGATTTGCAGTCTCCTGTTTTTACCTGCAACGTCTGAGGTAACAACATTTTATAGTAATGTCATTCGTGCACTAATTTCCGTAGTGCAAACTTATATATATATATATGCAAACTTATATAAATATTTTTCTAATCCCGAAAGTTTTATCACGGTTGTATGGTTCCCAAGAATTAAATGAAACAACATAAGATAGCTTAGTACCGAAGAACCACACACGTTTGGGCTTCACAAAGACAAAGATCACTATCCCCTAATTTAAGCCGTGAAACATTAACAAAGTGATACACAAGGATGAATTAGATTTTCCAGGTGATACATTTCAAGATTTCCTTCGGGAGAACGCCAGGAAAAAAACTCACCCTACTTGACACCTTGACATTCCCTTCCGTCTGCATTCTCCTCATATAAAGTTTCCCACTGTGAGGGATGATGATGAGGTATATGATTACCAGCAGCGTAAACACTGCTGCATTCGAATTCCAACAGGGAAATGGATCCCAAGGGTTTCAGTTTAAAACAATTAAAAAATAGCAGTAGGTCGATTTCCCTAGTTCAATGTGGAATTCGGTTAATATTTCATTCATCAAAGAAAGAAAAAATATAAAGACCAATATAAATAATTGACTACATGGCGCTAAAAACCTCATGTTAAGTTTTTTTGTCTCGATATTTCAGAATTTAATGGCTGTTTGCACTTAATGTTTCAGTGGATAATGATTCATTTAGAATAAACCACCGCCAGGTAATAAACATTATTCTGGACTAAGGAATTTTTTTAGTTCTCACAATTATTTCATACATTATGAAATAATAAAAATCAATTATTTATCCCTTTATTTCATTCATTAACTGAGTCTGGTGTACGAAAAATGTTGGAAGTATAGGCAGTCATTTCAATTTGTTTCGTAAAAAGACAATTTTTTTGGTCACCATGAACCGTTAAGAAGCTGAATAAAAATGTGTTAGCGGATTTGTATATTTCCGGCTTTTCTCTTATCTTTCATCTCGTTGGAACTCCTCTTACATTCCAAGTCATGCTTGTCTTTTACCAGCAAACAGGTAGCCGTGACGTTATTTCATTTGGAGTCATATCGTAATTCTGGAACTGAAATCGGAATAATTGGCGCGAAACGAACCAAGGAGCGTTTTCGACTGACGGAAGTAGGTTCACGTTGGATCGTAATAAATTATATTTATTTAAATGTACAGTATGTTATGTAATGCGCAATTATAATGCCAGAATGATGAAAACTGACCTGAGAAATCTAGGTAAGCGGGTAAGATGTCTTAAATTCTCAGCCTTTGGACCCATTAAAATTGTCAAATATTTCATTAGTTTTGAACCATTTTTTCTAAAATATTGTCAGCCCATATCATTACGTTATAGACATTCTTTTTACGAGCCTTCCTCAAGAGGTGTTTCTGAAGTGTGGATATAGTTTGATAACTAAATTCATGGAGTGACTTACGACCTCAGCTTACAAAGTAGAAATGTACATTTCAAAACGATAAAATGTATAAAATCCTTAGGTAAGATTGGACCGCTCAACGAGTTAATTCGCATAACTTTGACGATTCTCTTACTATCTGCACCGGAACGGCCGTCTGAAAATAAGAGCCATAGTCCATTTTATAGAGCAGAAAATTCAGTTGTAAATACCCCAGGTTTGGAACCTCATAGTCCCTTTTCTTCTCAATCATTGAAAGTCAAACCGCTTCATCCCAGTGAAAACGATACCCCTATTTCCACTTTACATCCAACTATGTAATGCAAATATGAATACTCATGTGAAACCCAGCCGGAAGAACAAAGAATAGATGCATTGAAAATCCTTCAATTGACATAAACGTACATATCGGATCATTGGTTGGCATCTCACAAGCGGTCTACTATACTCAAATATCAACTCATAAAACAAAAATACTGACGTCAATGAAAATTCTCGCAGCATTTGGATGTTAATAATCGTAGAAAGAGGATAATCATGTTTGAGAGGTCTGATATTCCAGAGAAATCGAGACAGATTTTATTAAATAAACCATTCCTTTCTAAGCATATAGAATTTCATGAAATATTTAAGGAAACAAAAGTTTTATATTGGAGGAATGGCATGTAACTAGTGACTTTATCATCAACAACAGATTATCTCATAAAATCTACGGATATGGCCCAAAAGATTATCCAATGTTACTTGTGAGGCTCGATTGGATACCGAAAAATTTTATGACTCCATTAAAGAAAACTGATATTATGTAGCGGCAATGACTAAAATGTAAAATTTTTCGGCAAGTAAAGAACTTAATAAGGTTAATCAAGAACTCTATGATTCATATATCGGTTATTGTTACTGGGCTGTTTTATCTGCTCTTACCGAGGTTTTACTAAATTCTTAAACGCTTAAATTCTTAAAAATTAATAAATACTATCTATTCTATTTCTTCATGGTTTTATCTTCGTTATATACTGTAAATAAAAACAGCGACTTAGGATGAATTTTCCATGAGATAGTTTACCACTTTGAAAAGATTGTGCTATTATTTTCCACGTCATAAAATGGCAAAATGTCATTTTGTATCATCTCGCCCGCCCGCCCGTGTTGCGTGTTTTTCTGACTGACCCAATTCTTGACCTTGGAGTCGAATTGGAAGCTCACTACAGGTCACATTTTCTCAGTTTTTGCCCACCTCTCCCACGCGGTCATTGTATGGAAATGGCCTTCGCTAAATGCCACCATACTTTGTCTTGGTTTAATCAGCGCTCCTTCCAAGATAGCGTACGTGCTTTCATAATCCCGCTCCGAGTTGCCGTTAGTCATACCGACTATGGATGTGCTTGGTTTTTTATTTAGGGGAAACTGCTCTGTGACTCAAGCATTTTTAACTGTTGAGGCCCTTATCTTCAATCGATTTCATGCTAGGAGAGCACGTGTGGCCACTTTCTTGGCTCCTTACTCTTGATCTCCGAACAAAGGGCAAAGCTGATTCAAGAAGGATTTGGGGGAAAACTGCCGATTGTGCCCCAAGATCGCAGAGTGCACAACGAGGCTGAGATGACGAGGTATCATTGACGAGAGTTTCATTCCGCGATTTTAAGAAGACAAATAAATGATTAGCAGGAGGAAGTCGTTTATTTTCCAACTTTACGTATGATATTTTATTCTCTCAAAAAAGTGCGCTGCCCACTGTGTGCCACCTCAATGGTGTCCCAGTTATAGAGACCAGCCTACTGTCGGATTCGAAATTATGGATACCCAAGTTTAAACGTCAGTTACAATATAACAGTCCAATCAATCTCATCATGATAGATACCAAATTTTATATTGTTTTATAAAGCTTTTTATGGTATAAATAAAAATTAACTCCTTTTTTGACATGTTATTAGGGCAGAGACAAATATAGTGCTCGATTTTACGCCTTCTGGCCCAAACCCGAAATTTTAAACCTCTGTAAAACCACACTGGAGGAGTAAAACCACTCGTACATAATTACACCAAACTTTAATAATAGATGGTTAAATCCTTTACAAATATGTTTGCCAACTCTTATGCTCGTTAAATTAACACAAAGTATGTTACTGTAAATTCCAATCTCCTCGATTTTCTCGTCACCGGGTGGCCATACGCAATCAAAGTTTTCACTGTTTTAAACCTCGTCTTTAATTTATGAACGAGAAAGTAATGCTAGAATGTTAAGTTTGTGGGCGGAAATGTGGTGGTGGCCAGCTCTTACCCTCACCTAACCTGAAGTTTGTTACGTGAGTTAAAGGTTAGCTAGGATAAATGTTTGATCGTCATCATTTGTAAGTTAGTATTTCATGCTCATATGTACTTTTCTCAAAACACTGTTAGAGCAAAGGCAGGAACAAAGAGAAAAATGGAGTCTACGATTTATAAGCAAGAGACGAGGATATCATTAAGATGTTTATTCCCCGAGTACCAAATTCAATGCAGTGAGAAGTAATTCTATTCCACCGGGGTAGGCAAATTCTGAAATTGCATGGACTGACTCACTGACAACGTGCTACTCGTAAAATATCTTGGGTTTTTAAGCTCTACCCAAACGGTGTGCTCTCTGTGAAATCTGGCGACTCATCCATCTTGAAATCCCGAGAGGACGGAGTGTACCGAGCGTGAGAAGGTGTTTTCACTCACAAACGTAATTGACAATCAGGTAAAAATACTGCTTATGAAATTATCACAGTTGTCTTAGTAGTGGACGATATTAACTGTAATGTTTTTTGTTTATGCTCTCGGGTGAATTATTGTCTTTTCGTAACACAAACACGTATCAATAGTAACTAGTAATCAGATATTTAATGTTTAATATCGAACATGCAATCAAATTGTCCTCATACCCGGCTGTTGTAAATTTATAGAGGTCAATTTAGATGTCACACTATGACATGATCCGCAATATTTTGCGAATCATCGCTCTCATGTTTTTAGTTTCATAAAAATCGCGGTCTTAGGTATCAATTCTTGGATTATTGTAAATATTATTACATCAATGAGCTAGAAGTAATAAAATGGTAATGAATAAATAACGACGTTCTTACAATTCCCGGTAGAGTTCTATCACTTATATACCATTCTTTCATAGATCAAACGGAACGACCTCTATTGTTCAAGGTAATAGCACCGGCAATAGCCGTTATTGTATGCGCACGCGATGGACTAAGCGCCATTCGCGCTATTTATAGCACCCATATAGGGAATTAGGGTAGAACAAGAATAAGAGAGATAGGAGGAGGCACGGGTCGCAATCTCCCTTGGAGATAAGCCTGCCCCCGGCGAGAGGCGCCAAGGGTACCGCACCTTCCGGAGGTGTCCCGCCCTCGGCTGCGTTATCTGCACACGGCACCCTCTTAGCGAGACGGGACCTCCAGAAATGTGTAGCACCATAGTCAACGGTCCGCTCCTTCACCTCCTCGGATATTCTCCTCAAGGGAGGAGGAGACTCGGCCGAAGTGGCCAGCCATAACCCACGGAGGGAGGGGGGGAAGTGTGGGGATCATCTGCTGAGGACGCTATGAGGTGGAGGGACTGGAATGAGGAAGAGGAGGGAAGGGAGGAAGGCGGGAGGAGGAGGAAGTGGCGGAAGTAGAGCAAGAGAGAGGAGAGAGGGCGGCGAGACTGGGTGGGCCATGCATATGCAAGGCGCGGGGGAGACTCCACTTGGCTGACTCTGCAGAAACGACTCCACCGGCGAAGGAGACCCACTGCCCCACGAACTGACGTCCCTAACTGTATCGACATGGAAATGCGACGTCGAAAGAGGATGCTGAGAATCAAGTGACTAAGCGGAGAGGTCCCGAGGAGGGTGGAAGAAGGAAGAAACGTGATGAAGTCACCGAAAAGACTGAGACAACACGGCGGATCATGCTTTAAAAGTGACGAGACCTGGTGAAGGCTATCGTATTGTTGATGGAAAAGCTTACGGATTGCAAGAACCACAGTAACAGCATGGCGTACGTGAAGTAAACTACAGCGGAAGTCAGGAAAGTAGTAAGGAACGGAAGCCAACAGAGAACGAAGGAAGTTGTGAATTATTTTAAAAATGAAGGACGCAAGAAAGGAATAGAGAGGTGCTTAGTTTTAACTATCGATGATGAGCTGTGTCAGCGCCAGACTTGGGGAAGTTTGTCTTAAAAAATAACTCAATTACGGTAGGATAATCCTAAATCATTTTTAACTGAGATACGCCAAAAATTAACCTAATGTAAAAGTAAAAGTGACACTTAGTTTTTCCACATGAAAAACCAAGTGTTTTAATCTTCATTAGGAATCGCTTCCACAAAGTAACGCCTGAAAATACTCAATTTAATATAAAAGTAGCTTGTATAAGTTAGACCAGTCAAAATCAACGTGAATTTATGTTGAAAGTTAGTTTAGAAATCATTGCCAATAAAACTATCACGCTAAGAAGCGCAAAAGCCCATGCACTTCTTTGGTAGAATATTGAATGTCCCTAATTCATGCATTAGTAATGCAAATGTTAACCATCATCTCATCAGCAACCAGAAGATTTACGTATGCAAAACTTAAATACATACTTCTTCAATAGTACTCCAATCCGAAGATAAGTAGATTTCAGCCATCCATCCTTTCCCATCTACTGATCTCTTCCCCCCTGGTATTTTTCTTTCTAACGTCTGTAATAATAAGCCTATATTTGTCCCTTGGCTCTACCCTCGGAGTCTTCCAATCTATTTTTTCTTCCAGTATATTCTTCACGGTACAAAATAAAGTATCATCATAAGTTCTCATTTATGCTTTACAATCAAAACTTTTAAATTTGAATGTCTATCGTGAATTAAAACTAGATCAAAAATATTTCTCTCCTGGGATCAGAATGACAAACAAGTCAAGCCTTTCGATCGACTCTGAAGACAGCACTGCTGCTATCCATAAAATTGCTACTTATCATAGAGAAAAAGACAGTGAAAATTAGGTTATCTAAAATAAAACCAACTTTTAAATAGTAGAGATAGACGTTAAGTATTAGAAAGACCCTAGCGAGTGAAGCTGGAAAGGTAAAAGAATAAAATAATGCGTCGAGTTAAAAGCTGGCCGAGAACTAAACAATTTCTACTTAACTTTATTATATCGACGAGTTACTCCCCAAGTCTTCGCGGCGCCCTTTGGGTGACTGAATGCCCTGAGACACGCAGGATATAAAGGTAAAAAAAAACACGAAAGGGTTCACGAAACCAGATATTTTATGGTTTCAAAACTTGGATTTGTCTTGGCAAGAGGATGTGGGTATACACATATTTGAGGGTTCTGACACAATTGTGTGAAGAAAACTAGGAGAATTATAATAAGTTGGTCTGAGAGGGTAGAGAAATGTAGGTGACAAAAGCGGTAAAATCTGCTGGATAATATTCCAAGAATGAAGGAATCTAACGAATTGATCAAGAATGAATTGAGGTAACGGAATTTTTAAGAATGCGAATGGATTATCATTAAGGAGGGGAGGAAGAGTTTTGCACACAATAAGAATTTTGAACGGGATGAAGAGCGCCAGTGTACAGTCAGGCCTGAAAAATTTGTATCGTAGGTAATAATAAAGGATGACTGGGTTTCTTTAATCAGTTTTCATTAGTTTGCAGAAACCAATAGTAGACTATATAAAGAAGTAGATTACAAGAAACTCATTAAAGAAAAGCATATTTTTGTGTAAAAATATAATCAGCAGCCGTGGTAGTATCTCCATGGATATAATGACTAATTGGTACACCTTTGCAATGTTAAAATATAGGTGTACCCATTATCGTAACCTGTATTGACCTGTTAAAGTAAATATTAAAACCATTCAAATTTCAAAAACAGAGATTTTTGGTTCCGCCAAAAAATCACACCTTCAACCATAAGGTCGGTTTGATTGGTGAACGTAGATCTCACCTGGAACGTAGAGCCCAACGGTGTGTGAAAATTCACGCATCCTTTTCATGTGCCGCCTGTAGTTTCCCCAGGAAGATCTGGTGTAAATCGCTCTCAGAATTGATCCTGGCTGGGGGCAACCTGAGGTATCACAGAACCTTGAACCCGGACCGCCCTTTCAGTAGACAATTGCACTAACCACTGGGCTGCCACGAACTCTTTTGGATCTAAAGATAAGCAGAAATGTTTTCTGCATAGAAATGTTTAATAAGTGTGATACGAAAAAACCTACTACAGCGAAGAGATTCGGAATTTCACTTTATCCCCCGAGTTCATCGAATCCTTAAAGCAAGTGACGCGAGAAGATAGGAAGATGAGAACATGATTATTTTTCCAGGGCTGCTGTACCCGGGCGACAACAGTCAATCGGAGACGGGAGACAGGGAATGAAAATAGGGAAATCATTTTTCAATCAATAGGAAATGGTATGTCCAGGAACTTGGAACTTGCATTGGTCCCTCATCCAATTTGAAGTTAAGTTATTGAATTTTGAACTACCGTAAAAGGCTAGAAATATCCCTGTAGAAAGGTGGAAAGCTGACCAAATAGTTTCGATGTGAAGTTGTCATTTACGAAGTTTTGTTTGCGAGAAATTGAAATTTAATGGAAGATTTTAATAATTCGGCTACGGAATAATTTTCATGGTCTCAAAAAAAGGAACGGTGACATATGCTATCACGTTATAAAACTATTGAAAATATTAACAGAGTAATCCAGCCAAATATTGAATTTTATGGTTGAGGACAGTTATCATATCTTCAAAACATTTCGGCGTATGTAAAATAAAAAATTTTGGATGGGAGGAAATCGCTCTCTTGTAACACTTTAAGCAGTGTCCCACGACCTTGTGATACCCAGGATATCGGCTTTTAGATGTTGATAATCAAAGACATGTCGCAGCACTTGAACACCGGAACCCTCCGGCTCGAAGCCACTCCATCAGTACACTACCTAGAATATTATCACGACATTTCTCCCCCAATACTTAAGTGTCCTGGTCGTATAATTTCACGTTTTCAAGTACGTACGTTTTACGCAAGTAGCAGTAGTATTTTAGTTTATAGGGTGCTTCGACGGCTATGGTCATTTCGCATCTCTTCAAATCATAGAAAAAAACCAACAGGGCAAACGGGATGGGATGCGAAACCGCGACCTTTGGGTTAGCCTGCGAGCATGCTAACCACCAGGCTAACCCGGTCTGCGCGTATTACACATTTTCTCCATCCGGAAGTCCCTCTTTTACAGAGATGACCTACGTATGTGAAGCCAAATACTGATTGTAAATAAATACAAACTCGGTTTCACAGGATTTTGTTACAGAACGACAGGTTTCGACAAATAGTTGACAGCATCAGGTGCCATCATCAAGATACCTGGTGATGTAAACTATTTGACAAAACCGGTGGTGCTGTAATAAAACCTCCTGTGAAACCGACAAAGTTTTTATTTGCCCAAAATTTGGTAGTTTCACAGAAACGAGAGCCAGAAGTGTGTGATTTCAAGCCAAATACATTCGAGTCACCCAATACCTATGCTGCCTCTCATCGGATCATACTTTGAGCATGATCCTGTTTCGTTCAAATTGAATAGAAAATTTCTACTTCATAATTATCCAGAATCTTGACTATGCTGTCGCTAAAGCAGTGTTTCTTAATTTCCTAATAAAAATAAATATTTCATTGAAAACCACGAACATATTATCCAGTAATTTCCTCTTTTTCAATCGGAAAGTAAAATGACGAATCAAACATTCTGTGTTTTGACGCAGGATGAAGAATTCCGAAAGGATCACCCAAGAACCCCAGTTCTACTCTTTTATTTATGACACATCTAAATGTTTCGAAAAATTCTTAAAATTGAATTATTTTCTACATATAAACCCATGGCTATTGACACTATAAACATCACAACCCATCACACACATTTCCCTGTGATTGAAATCTTAATCGATGTGGATTCTCGAGACTTATTGATGGAGAAACAAGACTATCAAAATAAATAGAGACCGGTTTATACCCAAATCTGGGATTAATACTTGTGAACGGAAATGAGGTACAATCCTTAAGAATTATTGATAGGTTTCTTGTTTTGTTCGCCTTCCTTTACACCTTTAATATCTCTTTTCAAGGTTATAAGCACAAATAAAGGTTTAGTAAAATAATTTCGATAATTTCCAGTATTACCCCCCCCCCCCCTCCCACGGAGTGCAGGGTACGTTATACTCAACAATAGTCCTTATTTTAAAGCGAGTGCTCCAATATTATGAGGTATCAGTACGGGAGGTTCCTGTGCGGTCGAGATCATATTCTGTCACGATACCTCCCCAACTAATCCGATGTCTGCTCGACAAACAAGCCAATTCGATCCCGTGATCCGAGGAAGAGCACAACGGTGCCTTTTCACCGTTCACGTCCTTCGCCGTCCTCGAGCGTGGAAACTCTTAAGGGCACTCGCCATTTGAGCGTCATGAAAGACCACCACCCCACAGATCGTGATTCTGCAATTTCGCACAAGAACCCTTCCTCCCTCCCTACTCCACCTCCTCTCCTTCGTCGTCTACGAGTCCTCCTCTCCCAGACGGCGGCGTCACCCTGGCGAACCCTTTTACCGCACCCTATCACGCCTCCCTGCCCCCAGTAGCGAAACATCCCCGGGCTAGGTAAACCCCTTCCTCCTCCCTTCGAAGTCCCAGGGGACGCATACGAAGTTTCGCCAAAATCTATCAGGTTTTCAAAATCTATCGGATTTTTACACGCTCCTCCAACCGAGACTTTACTAGCTTTCAACCGGGGAAGTCCCGGAAGTGGAATCGGCATGGATATTTTAAAACACGAAGAAAAGGTTAGTGAAACCCTAATTTTGGAGCGTAGCTTTATATAGATCCGAAACCTAGTCCATAAGAGAGGATAATGAGCATAGATCGGAGGCTTTTGAGATATTGGTATGGTATGGTGGGCAGAGAGGAAAACGAATGAAGTTTTGAGAATGGTGGGGGAAGAGAGGCGTTTCTTGCGAGAGATTCAAAAAAGCCAGGAAAGGTGGATGGAAGGGGTACCCAAAGGCAATGGGTTGTTGAAGGTTGTAATAGAGGGTAGAATGTTGGGTAAGCGGGTGAGGGGTAGGAAGAGAATAGGGATTTTGGAAAGAATGATAGGGGGTAGGAAGTATGCAGATTTGAAGAGGGATTATAGTCAGATGTTACGAGGCCCACATAAGCTAAAACTCATCAAAAACCTACCTTAACCGGTAGATTACCCTTAATCATCATTTTAAAATGTCGCACTGCGTCGTCTCTATGATTCTTCCGGCCTGTTCGCTCAATATTTGACGACGACGATGTCGCTATCAACCACATGGCTGAAACGTAATATGTTTAACACGTCTTTTCTCCCATGTTTATCACGTCGTAATATGGGTTGAATCATTCCTTGTCAGACACAGTAGCCGCTGAGACACACAGGGTATCTCCCAGTTTGTGAACGACAGAAACTCCGTCGAATCGGAACTGAATATTTTTGTCCTGAAATGACAGGCCATGAAACACGATGGGGACTATTCAAAGCTACGCTTGACAAAAATTAAACGTTGAATTTTAAAAAAATGGAAATATTACTTGAAGCGGGAGGAAACACTCCAATCACTGCTCACATTCTTCACAATTCGGAAATGAAGTATGCATTGATGTTCGATGGGCGATGAATGTTACAGGAGTGGGAAAGTTTAGAGCAGAGGGCTCATCTCCGACCCCACTTAACACTGGGAGACCTCGTAGATAACTGAAAAAGGCGAGAACAAGAGCTCTCCATGACCGTATTAAGCATGAATATTTCCTTGAATTATATGGTTGCTGATTCCAGGATCATCGTCATGTGCAGTGGGAAAAGTACTTCCTCCGCAAACCCACGTCAGTGAGACACCGGTAATTTCCTAAGAATTGTAGATTAACAAAAAAAAACCACGGTCTCCAACCCTAAGATTGAATTGTTCGGTGAGGTTAGTAATAAGCCAAACGCCATGTGAAAATAAAAAAATCGAGGCAATGAGGAAACAAATTCCTTTTCCAATGCCGCCTTCAGTCACCCAGGAAGACGTGGCACCCAGAAAATGAAATCACTCAGCTGGGGGTGTTCAGGTTCACCTGTGCTTGGACTCCCCCGCTTCCCCTCCAGTAGCTAATTCGCTCGCTTGATTGGGCTCCCAAGACCTCAATGATGTGGTTTAAGGTGCAGATTCTAAGGTCTAGCCTATTG
>WURS02018462.1:0-12055 GCA_011762765.2 Rhinocypha anisoptera | reverse complement strand
GGTTAGCCTGGTGGGTAGCATGCTCGCCGGCTAACCCAAAGGTCGCGGGTTCGAATCCCGCCCAGGGCATGGATGTTTTGTTTGCCAAGAAGGGTTTTTCTGAGTTAAAAAGGTGCGAAATGACCATAGCCGTCGAAGAACCCTATAAAAACAAGAATACTACTACTAAAATCCTTGAGATTCCTAAAGCAGATTCAACTTGCGTGAAACGTATTTTTATATTTTTTCTTTGGTTATCACGAAACATATATTTTTGGTAATATTGTTATATAATCTTATCTAGTAATAACTGCGCATTCAGGGCTCTTCATAGGGAACCAAAATTTTGCGAAGTACCAAGGAAATAATTCATTGCAACTGGAAATGTTGAGTAATTTCTCTATCTACCGATGATTCATTACTGATGTATAAAATGCTGCCTGACTTTCAGTTCAACCCGAAACGGCTCAAACAGGCCTGACAAGCAAATAAAAGAACCTGTTATAAGAGCTATTTTTATGATAACGAGGTCATAGGAATGAACCTTTTCCATACATATTTCTTCTTAATGGTATTCGTTCCTGGTTGGTATTTGACAACAAGTAATCACAGGATGGTATCAAGCATACTGTTATAATATTGTGTCCAGAGAATTCTAATATATTTAATATCAATCGCAACAGTTGGCAATGAATTTATGACTCTCTTAAATTTGCATTTCGGTGCAAAACGCCACTTAGACCGCAGAGGAATCATTTTAATTACATTAAGTGAAGGATGAACGAGAAGTAGGGACCCACGCAATAGAGCAAAATTATATATGGTGCAAAAAAGAACAATCAAAGCCTGGCGCGCAGAAATGGCTAGCCGTTAAGGAAGCACAAGTCTCAAGCAAAAATTCGCCGAATTTTTATGAGCGGCACGGATCTTTGGAACTTGGTCTGGCCTCGCCTTGAACGACGCTCCCTCGCTCTTCCTCTCTCCTCGTCATTCCTCAAAAACGGTCTTCACCTCGGATTACAGTTAATTCATATCTCGTATCCACCGTACCGTCAAAACAAAGCAATGATATCAGTGTCGACTGATTTTGGCTGTGGAATGAGGAGATTCGTTGGAATACTCGCCTTTTTGTTGGGGATTGAAAATCACTCCTATTTCCATACTCCAGATTTCTCCGCATTGATAAGACGACGGGCTAAAAAATCCTTTACCCAGATACGACGACGGGCAGACAAAACTTCACGAAGGAAACTTCTCTCAGAAGCCACCGTCCCAATTACGCACGGAGTAACAGTGTGAAAAATTCCAAGACTGGGATCAGAAAATAAAAAGGTTTAAGGTTTATTTAGGCTTCTACATAACGTCCTCCCCTATCAATACAGATTTAGGATCTAAGATTTAAATATTTTAAACGTTATAACAGTCCTATTTCGAAACCACTTTCCGCTCAAGAGTTTGTTTGAATGTCTGGTTGAGTCCACGCGAAACTGCTCCGTTGAAGGTATTTTTATTTTTAGGAAAAAATTAAATAGGTCGAGGTGAAGTTGGGAGAGAACAACGAGGGCGAATAAACGCTGTGACCTGAAGTTTGGCGAAAATCGTAACAACAATAAAATACAATGAGATGGCACGAAGTGGTCGTGAAAGTGCGACCAAAAAGTAGTAGAGATAAAAATAATGCCTAAAACTAAACGTCTTAGGTATTATTAACTTCAGAAGGGCTTTCAAAACCTCCAAATGAAATTTTGAATTAACATTTTGTTACATAAGATCCCGATAAAAAAATCATTGTAGTAATATCATTGTCGTCAGTTATGATTCCTGTTGGGGAACTCGGTCTTGTCTGGGTTCATTAAGGTCTTCTCATGCAGATAACTGTATCTCCGATTGCATCTCGTTTCACGAAACATCATCTCAACACCAGTAGCGACAGTTTTGAAGAAATCTTGATCATTTTTAGCTGTTTCCAGAAGGTCACGACAACAATTCACACCCAGGTCTTTCGGTTCCGGAGTTATAAAAATGGGTAACTTGAATGGCACTTATCAAAAATACTTCCTCACTTGTTTTGTCCTCAGTTGATACGAGTGTCACTGCACATGTTCAGCAGGGAGCTTCACACAACTTATTCCTAACGTCTTCGGTTAGATGAGGCTGTCTCGTAAGAATAAAATTAGTCTCGCGAATTTTCAGACGCTGTGTTCATCGGGCGTAACGATTAAATGTGTTATCAAATGCTGAGGTTGGAAGAAACTGAAGATTTGGCGAATCGTCGTCGTAATAGTAATTTCAACTCAGCAGATCGGTGACGAAAAAAGTTAAGTTAGTCGCGAAAAAGTAGATAAGAAAAAAGAAACACGAGTAAGTGGCAATGAAACCGGAAGACATATTTCTTCAAGGTCTACAGGTGAGTCGAAGGCTGAACTTTTCTGGTTACGAACTGGTAATTATTTCTTCATCGAGAGCAAATGGCAGGATAATAATATAACATTCTGAACAGAAAAATCGGCTCGGGTCGGGGATGGTTGTGGTTGTGATTCGTGGTTGTCAAACATTATATAAAAGGTTGAAATATATTTTAAATAGTGAAAAGTGCAACTACACTACCACAGAAATGTGAAAAACTATGACGGACTATATTACCGTGAATGGCACATACGAAGATGATAATAGCCAGGAGTTAATGGACTATTAAATTACATAAGATATACTTTCACTCATATTCAGCTCCTACCCTAATAATTCTTAAAATACGTGAAAAATAAGTACAAATATTATTTTCCTTGTTATCTTACCATGGCATTCATTACTTTTTGGTAACTAATCAGAAATTACTTGGAATATGGCTATAAAGGGTAACTGAGGTCCGTAACGTGACTGTCCTCATTCTATAACAGCCAATAGTGATTCGAGCGGTCAAAGTAAACTAACTCTCGAAATAATTTAAAATAGAGAATTTACACCCGTACATTTCCATCGATACATATATACGCATTTACTAACCACAGAATTATTAACACAGTATTCATAGACTTTGAAATTGAATGTTCCTTAAGACAAATGTTCATTGATGTACTGAAAATCATACCTCAGTCTACATAACTGATGACAGATTCAAGGTGTTCCGGGAAATCCTCGAGTTATAACTTGCTTGAATGCTACGTTGCGAATCAGGAAATTGAAGCACGTTTTGAAAAAGAGCTTTGTTTACAACAACGAATTACAGAATTTCGCTATGGGCATGTTTCCAAGATGGAGATGTTTCCGGGCTACATGTAGGTTCTGGCAGAATGGTTTTCCCGTTTATCGAAATGGGACTGGAAAGGGAGAGAGCGACTCGCTTCTGAAAACAGCACAGCCACACCCAAGGTAATCCAGGCAGCACATGTCCGACTGCCTTGTGTACAAGCTAACCTTTCAACGCCGATGGCCTTGACTTGCACGCACGACAATAAAGGAGAATTTGTGGAAGGGGAGGCTCAGGAACAGGTGCCCACGAATCTTTTTCACGAAGGAAAGCACTGCTTACAGCATTCCTCAGGAAGCTGGTCAATTACTATTGGTACTTAATTTCCGAGAAAATTCTAATTCGAAATATTTATTTATTTACAGTAATGCCTTGCAATTAGCTACAAGCCAGGTGGCAAAGATACAAAAAATAAAAATTAAAACAAAATATAGTAAAACATAAATCAAGATAGTAAACCCTAAATTGAACACAACAGTAATAAGAGATAAATAACTCAAATGTATGAATATAATAAAAGATTACCCAAATGAGTTTATAAAACTAACTTAGTCAACCTCTTCCTAAAACATTTAGCATCAATAAAAAAATACTCGACTACTTATCCAAGTAGTTAGTTCCAGTATTTAATACCCATTTAAGGAAAGAGTATTTACTAATCTCTTATTTACTTTAACATATTCATCTTCCATTTGTGGTCACCCTTCCCATAGTAGCAGCCACTTTTCGTTTATTTTTTACTTCAATCCCATTAACGCCTCCTTCTTCCCCGTATAAATTTCGAAAACTTTGCACAGCCTGCTCCATATAAACCATTCACCGGAGAAAAATGCTAATCTGACCAAATCTGACTTTCAACAATTGAAAATATTAGTCACAAGAACTTCGTTCAATTTTTCCGTGTAGATAGCGGTGAAAGCTATATATACCCCTAGGATACCGTAAACTCACACGGAATATAAGTTAGAAAAAATTCAACTGAAGAAAGGCCATGTTTGAGGCGAGAGATAAAATAGCACGCCCTTAATCTCCACGGACATACGGGCACACATTCCGAAAGTATCCGTCTCGAATGCGGGACACACCTTTCTCCTCTTGTTTCGAGCACCATTTAATCAATCCCCCTTGGGGTGTCTGCCCCGCAAGTGTGTGTACATTTATATCCCTCTATTCATTATGTTGTAAATATTCTACGTTTCTCCTTCCCGAAAATTCAATAAATCGATTTCCCCCCCGCCATTAATAATGTTCTGTTCCCCTGTTTTTTCATCTACGCTTTTCGTCAACTTTTCCAAACTATTTTTTATTGGTGACAAATACAAAGAAGTCCGCCGGATCAAAGTTAAAAAAGAGGTTTCCTAGAAATCTTCAACTATGAAAAATACTGTCTTTTATTCGAGAGATTTCGGCTCAACTTGGTGAAACCACATTATGAACAGAGGAAATAAAAATTGATCGATTTCACTGAAGAATTCGTAATAAATAACGATCGGTTTCGTCAAATAGTTCACATTGTCAGACCTGATGATGTCAACTAATTGACGAAACTGGTCGTGATACATTGAAAATTCTCCATCTAGTTATCATTCTAGTTGACATCATCATGATGTCAACTATTTGACTAAACTATGAGTTTTGAGTTTTTTTCACTGAAATAAAAATCATTATTTCAATACAATAATGACGTGATTTATGTAATCCCCTTGAGTAAAATATACTCCCAGTCTGAGTTTCCGAGTTAAGACTAATAAGAGCACAACAGTCAAATGTGACAAAAAAATCAGGACATGAACTTGGAAAGTCAGGTCACGTCGTGCTTTACGCAGATAAGGGGATTAACGAAGATGGAAATGCGTGGGATGAGATCTTAGAAATTAGCGAGGGGCCTGAATAAAAAAGGGCTTCCGTAGAGATGCCCAAGAGGCACACATACGTAGAAGATGCGATAGTGGAAATGCGGTAACGGGGATAAACGCTATAGAGTCAGGTGAGATGTAGTGGAAACGATCCATAATCTAGGAAATAGGTTAAAAAACTTGCAATTTCAACTTTTAAAACTCCTTCTTTATTACGACGTTTCGATTCACTACACCATTATCAAGTCTGTAGTGCACCGAAACATGTCGTAATAAAGAAGGAGTTTTAGTGGAAATTGCAAGTTTTTTAACCTATTTTCTAGATTGGGGATGATGATGCTGCGGAGGAGGAGTGCGGGAATGAGAGTAGAGGTCCTCTTTCAGTGCAATGATAAGAGTAATGACGGCGGTTAAATCAACAAATACAAGTTATATATGCCCACAACAAACTAAGAAGCTGATTCCTTGAAAGATATACCGGAGATGATAAAAAAATGCCAAGCGAGCCAATGGCAATATTTTATGTCTTAAAGACTAATGCAATTGTCGGAGAATATCAATAAGGACAGTAGTGAAAGAATATAAGGTCTATGGAAACGAAATGAAAAATCCGAAAGGCTAGAGGTCTAGAGATCTTAGGAAACTTTCCCAGTTCAACAAGGTTGCAAAACTTATTCGACCATTCTGCATAAGTCGCGGAAGTTCCAATGAAGAATTACAATATTCGGAATGATAAAATGTGATGTGTGATGTGATAACTGGGATTAGTGATCAGCGGATTGGATCTCGTCGTCTCTGTAACTGATCGCGATAATGCAAAGGCGACGCATTTCTTAGTTAAGGGAAACTCGGGAGTAAAATTGGTAATTCTTTTTTATCGGACACGAAAAAAAGGTTCAAATTTATCCTCAAGTAGCAGCATCTCAAACGTTTCGGCTTAAGTCAAAAATCATAGAAGTAAAATAGGGGAAATATATTCTAAGGATTCGGGAATCACGTGTATTCCACATGGAACATTCTCAAAGTGACGAACAATATCTAATTAGGAAATTACACGGTTACTTCAGTATCCATACCAACAATTTCTATTAACTATATAAGTTTCCTGGAAATCAGTGTCGGGATGCCTTTGGTTCGATATTTATAGAGTAACATCTACTGGACCCAACGCAATTCTGGCAACGTTGGAAACGAAGGATAATCGCCTTTTGGTACTAGAATATTACTCAAACTTAATGTGTATGAAATTCAAATCCGTATGATTGTCACGATCGACAAATGCAAGCACGACATTGCTCTTAACTACATTTTAAAACATTGCCCAACTCAGTTACTACGCATACACTCACTACATCGTAAAAATCACAAATTATCGTATTCACAGCAAAAAATTACTTCAAGCTCATTAACTTGGGAGTTCTGTAGATTGTATGATTGCATTAAAGGTCCACGATTCACACAAAGTCCCCGAGTTCACCAGACGAAATTTGTCCATAGACTTTTCATATGTTTTTAGTTACGGGGTTGGGGATGCACTGCATTCCAATAAATAAATAGCTGTAAAATATTCGATTCATTTCCTTTCCCTTAACTCCATTATATGACTAATAAAACAACAAAAGCATTCCTTCGCGAGTAACCTCGGTGAACATATGACAAACTTGTCTTTCTTCCTTCCTGCGTCTCAGAGCATTATTTTTCTGACACAATAATAGTAAACCCCGCTACTGCCCTAAGTCAAATGTTTTAAATGGACAAAATCAAGTTAGCTGTTCCATCTACGATCAACCAAGTAGCTTTTCCATCTACATGTATAACTACGTGATTTCACGAGAAGGAGAAGCAACCGTTAAATAACATGGGAGCAAAATGAAAGGTTAGTCACGTTATTTCACTTGGTGATCACGCCAATTATTTAAATTCAACCTCACTCTCAAAACTACCTCACTGACACGTCCTCACGTATCACGGTCGCAATCTCTTTTCCCTCTCGGAGCTTTCAGTGGATTTCTCTTTTCAACCACACCCCTTGAAACGCCGTTGTCGGTCACCGCGCTGTATTTTTTACGCACGAGCGGGTCGGTAACTGATTTGTGGACGACAGGGCCCACGACCGAGTTACATTTTTTCTGCAAATCACCCGGCATTCAGTTCGACCGAGGTCCTTGGCTTCATTACGATGGAAGAAACAGTGCTCCGAATCGGTCTCGCACTTTCTCACGCGGCTGTCCGTGATTACTTCGGGGCAAACCAAAGTGTCTTCTCCTTTTGCCGAAAGCATGTACATCGTGAAAGCTCCCAGATTTTCGGAGAGACAGAAGACTACGTTTGCTATCGTCGCCAGTTGTCGTCACCGAACTCCACGGAAGCGCACGAAAACAAAGCCACAAACGTTGGATGGCGAAGGGGAGTGGCACGCGCTAGATGGCTGGTGCGGATATTACGGACGATGGTTACCATTCTTTTCCTTATCTCGCTGACCAATAAGAAAAAACAAAGACGCTCGTTGACGAGCACGTGGACAACGAAGCGTTTCCAATGCATTGGATCCATCTTCCCAACTAATTTTTGAAAACTTGAAGCAAGAAGTAGTATTATTGGAAGATTTATCGGGTTTCCATCCGGGTCCGGGGGTTGTTTTCCACCGACGTTTCGAAGGCTGAGTCCGCCATCGTCATCACCCTGAAGACGATGACGGACTTAGCCTTCGAAACGTCGATTCTTCAGTAGTATTATTGTTCATTGCGTGCTACGAGGGCTGTGGCCATTGAACACAAAGGACGCATTTAACACGTAAAAAACCCCATTGGAGGACCAAAACGCCCATATTCTAACGAGGACTCGAACCCACGACCTTTCAGTTAGACTGCGAGCGTCCTAACCCAATATAACCCTAATCTAGAATTTACGCGATTTTGCTCTATGTAATTTCTAGCCTTTAGACTTATAGACTTCGCGCTTCTTAATACAAATGAACTGAAATGCCGGCTTCGATGGCGGCGGGTTAAAGTCCTCGTCTACCAATCCGGAGCTTCCGGGTTCGGATCCCACCTAGGAGGATTTTCATTTTCACCCCATAGGGCATAGTTATGTTTCGTCCGTGTTTTCTCTGTCACATTGTGCCACCGTTGTAATTGGCTTAGTGTTGTTTGTGGGTAACTGATTAATAAATAAATAAAACGAATGGCACATCGTAACAATCGTCACATCGCTATCGAAAAGATCCGTGACAGAAATCTGCTTGCCATAATTAACCTTTTCTACATACCACTTGCCTTGAGCCAAAGTAACTATTTTAATGTATCGAAATATTGAATCGAGAAAAGAATAATATATCCTGCCTTGATTATTCCGTTTGGAATGTATTTAAATTAAAATAGTTAAGGAACTGAAAGACAGGCCTATTTTGTGACCACTCCAAGTCGCATGTATTTTGGTGGAGTGTTTTTTCGGCCTTTCCCCTATGCGTCTAACAAATCAACTGGAAACAAAGATTCCAAATTTTGTTTACACGAAGTAAAACTTATTCCAGCGTATATAATATTCCTCGCCAATGTTAAATTACACCTTTGCGCAGAAATCCACGTCGCCTAAAGAATGGTTTGATCACTAAAAATTTAGTTTACATGAGAATTTATGATTCATGGCTCTTTTACAACAGTAAGACCGTAGCATAATTATTTTTTTTCATATAAACGAATAACACGATGAAGTAACACACCAAGATTTTAATGCATTACAATTTTCACTGGATTATAGAAAAAGAAAAATTCTGGTATTTAACAGTTTTCGGAAGCCACAGCTTGCTTAATCACTGTCGGAACGTGATGCAGAAAATACAAAAATAGTTTATGCCATTTGTGAGACGGAATGGGAAACACTTCGCATCATGACCCCGAAATTTCCATTTGTTTCAAAGAACCGACAGAATAAAAATTACGACGGGCATCAATAAAACAAAATAAACCTACGGCAATCGCGAGAACAACATTTACGCCTTCAGCAACTATCGATAGGTAGGTTAAGCACTGAGATGGGACCCAGAAAATAAATTTGGATGGTGCAACACGTGTATAAGGACAGTGTCTTCGACTTGCTTAATTTAATACGAAGCAAAAATGTCTCCCGAGAGTGCATTTGGATCCTAGAACAATGCTATTTCAACTGTTTCATCTAGTTACTAAATAGAGGAAGTGGGTGAAAATTGAGACATGTCTCCCTAGCCTGGAGCAACGACAAAATGCCCATTACAATTTCAAATGTGTGGTGAATGGTCCCGTGGGAGGGGAAGCAAATGAAAATAGTACGGGGGCGTGAACGGAGGACCGGTGAGCATTGGGCAATGATTGTCGTACGGGGTAATCGACACAGAAAACTGTCCACGTTTCGAATACGTCGAAAAGGACGTCGGTTTATTCTCGCACTCCGAGGTAACGCATACGAGCACTAACAAATGGCGCGGTGCGCAATGACTACGGTCCCAGTTCGAAAGTTAGAAATGCCACTCCCGGCTACTCCCCGTTCCAAATAAGTCAAACAATGACTAATTGTGTTTCGAAGTCAGCGTATACGAAGAAAGTGAAATGCGCCGAGAAAAAGCCAAGGCCTCGTGGCGAGGGGAAAGATGACGTCAAATGCACTGTTGTGCGTTCCCACCCTTTATCGTCGTGGTGACCTCCCGTCGAGCCCCCTCATCAGTCGCATGTTCCACTTATGCAATATCCCTTTGCATATCGATGTGCATGCGGCCACGGCTCGATAAAATAACGTATCGAGAACAACGACAGTCGAGTCGAAAACTTCGCCATTGCTATCGGTCGTAACGCAATATAAGATGCCTTTCCATCGGAACAAACGAATCCTATCGAAAAACAAGAGCCGATGGGGGATGTCGTAAAATCCTCCATCTATCTCCATGTGGATGTTCAAAAGACACGATAACCGCCTGACGGCAAGGAATTGAGAAGGGATTTACAAAGAGAGAAATCCAATACACCAGAAATCTAAACATTAAATGGGCAACTACAATCATCAATAATAGAGCCCTAAGAAGTTTGAACTAAAATGGAAGGACATAGATGGCACTCTTATTATGATGACAAATAAGAGGAAACGAATACCGTTGAGGAAGGAAGCATGACCGTGAAAAATTGTACGGGAAGGCCAAGGACGAATAACAAGGGGCGCGTAACAGACGATAATTTAAAAAGATAAGACAAAAGATCGTCGGTCATTAGGTAAGAGAACAAATTGTTGGCCAATATTTTTGAAGGGCGGTACTTGGGAAAGGAAGCGTGGGGTTCTCATGATGCGTTTTTATGGACTCGTGCGGCGTTTTTTGTTCCGCACCAGGTGAATAGCGTATAATTTCATGAAAGGAAAGAGTTATAAGTGGACGGCGAAAAATGGTAGACAAAGCAAAGACAAGGCCTTTAGGTTAGATGATGATTCACGAAGACGATGTAATTAAAGGACTTAAAAGAGATAAAAACTTGGATTTAACTTGACACTCAGAAATGATGAGTTGACTGTGGTATCGATGTGCCTGCGGCTGGTCATCGACAATTGACGCAGGGTAAGGACCCTTAACTTCGAAGATGAGGCATTGCCCGGCAGAAAAACTAGTTAAAGGAATACTACATGTATTTCGACGATGACTCCACCCTCATCCGTATTTTTTACGTCGGGTAAAAGCAGCAATTAAAATCGACCCGAGAGTACAAAGTAAAGGATGAGTACGGATTAAGAACCCTCCAACGGTAAAATGATTATGAATTAAACAACGGCACGATAATACCCTCTTATCTTGTAATAAGTACTACTACATTGCCTTACCTGGATATATTTTTTAAAAGGCAAATCCACACGAGCATTTACATACGCATCAAAAATGATTGGTAGGGAACTCGGAAGCCAAAAACAGTCACACGGCATAAAAAAAGGAATAAAGAAATGCCTCCACAGGAAGGAGTGAAGATCGCCCAAAGGAAAAAAAAGCATAGGAACACTGAAACAGGAAAAGTAAATGATAAGGACCGAAGTTCACCGGCCGAAGAATTTCGGCCAATCAGGAGAGAGCAGGGGCTCTCGTGAAAAAATATAAGCACCGCGGAACATGACACTTCCGATGGGCCCAGGAGAGCCGAGCAGAAGATTTGATGACGAAGGAGAGAATCGGCAGCGACAACACAACGGTCCAGTACACAGAGAGTTAGGCAGAAAATTGATTGAAGTGAGGATAAGACACGTGAAATGAAGAGAGAATAAGCAGATATCGTGGAAGTATCTTGTGCATAGATTTTACGGATATCAAGATTCCATTTGACCAGTTTAAAAATTTGCTTCCAAAATTCTGTTTTATTTTTCAAAATTTTCTATCTGATTGCATTTTTTTCAATGTACTATTAAATAGGAGAATAGACTCTTTAACTTATATTTAGAAAGTGAATGGGAAATAGAGGAGGATAGCATAGGCCCAGAAACATTAAATAGCGAGATCGAAATGGCCCTGCGGGACTTGAAGAGGAATAAGGCATTGGGAGTGGATAAAGTACCAGTAGAATTGCTCAAGGGCTTAAGAAAAGTAGGAAGGAAGAATATTTATGAGCTAATCAGAATAATTTACGATGAGGGAATTTGGCCGGAAGATTTCATTAGGTTGATATTAATTCCAATAGCAAAGAAAAAGAAAGCAGACGAGTTTGAGGACAATAGGACAATTAGTTTGATCCCGCATGCAGCGAAGGTAGTTCTAGGAATAATCAGTAAAAGACTGGAGAGCAGGGCAGAAGAATATCTAGGTGAAGATCAGTTTGGTTTTAGAAGAGGCAGGACTCGTGATGCGATAGCTGTAATGAGGACACTGATAGAACGAAATATAGAATATAATCAGGATATTTTTGCCTGTTTTGTAGACTTTGAAAAAGCATTCGATAAAGTAGAGTGGCCTAAACTAATGGAAGTGTTGCATAAA
>WURS02018452.1:0-12055 GCA_011762765.2 Rhinocypha anisoptera | reverse complement strand
CCGGGGGACCCGGGTTCGAGACCGGGTGACGACCCTCCGGACACCTCCAGCTAAACCCAAGCTGAGTGATTTTTCGGCTACCACATCTTGGTGGGAAACCACAGGCGGAAGAGGAAAATGAACTGATGTGTAAATTTCCACACGTTGTGGGCTTAGTACTAGGTGAGCTCTACCCTCACTTAACATAACATACCAACCTTCGGGTTGATCACTGTGGTTTTATAAAGGACTTTTGCCTGTCTTTCGCCATATTTCATGCCTAGGAAACGTCGCGATGAAGCTTCTTGAGATGTGCTGCCACCTCCACCGGTTCGAGGAATTGTTTGTTTTAATGCTTGTTAAAAGTTTTTGAAATTCTTGTGAGTTTGAAAAGCTTATGCTTGAGTTGAAAACGATGCCTTTCATTCGTGTGAGCAGTCATTTTACTGTGCTTAACGTACTCGCAGTAAAGAATATTTGGAAAAAGTTTAGCAAAAGGTCCACTTTTTCTCCGTAATAACCTAATCGGTGACTTGAGAGGTTTCTCTTGGTTCCCTCATGGTCGCTGAGGTCCGTGAAAGGTTAGACTAAAGATATTGGAGTCAACAACGAAGTTCTGACACAAAAAAAATTCCCTTTTAAAGTCGGGGAAGGTTTGCTGGACATTAGGCGTAATTTCTTGTTTTCCTTCGACGCTTGAATTATTATTCATGAGTTTTACTGTCTTTCCCACTTTACTTCGGACTTTAATGTGATTTTATACTTAGGATGTAAGTTTCTACGCTGTTTGACATTTATTTCGATTTCATCAGGCGTTTCGATACCGTATCTATTGCTATTACTGGCACTTGTTGACAGGGCTGTGCACTCGCTTTCCATTAGAATGGAAACAAATTGTTCCCAAAATTTCCCCAAAGACCTTGAATATCGAGTAAACATATTTTATGGTTTGGTTTTAGGAACGTGTTTACCAATTATTCTCTTCCCTGTGTTCCCTTAGTTCCAACGGTATGCAAATCATTTCTTTTTGCTAACCTAGGAAAAGGACGACGTGAATATATCTGGGGAGACATTTTTATGGTTGAATTCTGAACCGAGAGACGTCGAGTGGTTCCCTCCGCACTTTTATGTCCAGAAATAAGTATGTTGGTGTTGTATTGTTGGTATATGTCGGGAAAATATGCTGTATTTCTCGACTTTTAGGGCCATTTTTCCTAAAAAATATCCTATTCAAAATGTACAAAGATATCTACAAATATAAATTCAACTTAAGACTAATGGGCCAGGAGTATTATTTCAAGCTTACTCCCCGTGAAAAATTCGTACACGCATAAAACAAACGCAAAGATAAGAAAGAAAGCGAAAAGAAACATTTCGAGATCATAGATTTCCCCGACATCTTCTGATGGAATGATAGGTGGTAGGAAGTATGCTCAGCTGAAGAGGGATTTATGCTAGGGTGAGGCTAGGTAGCTCTAATCTGAAAAACTACCTTAATGGCTTAATTACCTACCCTTCATCATTATCATCAACATCTTTTACTCCACATCTCCCGATTTAGTAGTCACATATTTAATAACTTCTCTTTCTGCTCTTTTTTCTCATTGCTTTAGTATGTTACGATTAATTAACATAAAAAAATGACGTAAGAGGAGGTTAACTATCCCAACCGATAATAGCATATACCTACATGATGCCAAGTGTTAAATGCCACAATTTTCCCTGCGGTAATCTGATCTGTGTAGGCCGGTCGATATCAATTTATGTTCTCTGAGTTGAAATTTCCGCCGTTAACTTAAAGAGTATTCACTAAATAAACTCACTAAACTTCCTACCATTATTTGTCATTGACAAAATCATGTTCTTAATTTATCAAATGAGCAAATCTGACCCCCGGGTTCGAAAAGATCTCAAAGATTCAGGGAATAATGGAACAGTGGAATTGCAGTGTTGTTAATTTTTAATTCTGTACGATGGAAAAAATTCCACCTAGTTACGGCTGAAACCATTTCATAATCCACGAACGGAAATCTGCAATAGGATGACACTCGCTACTAAACAATGACAAACTATTCTATAGGAAGGCAAAGACATCTTCTGCATGTGCCCCACTGCAATTTTTTTCTGTTCGACTCCGTAAAACGAGAACATTTTTCCGGTGCATATGATTCAATGGTTATTGCGCTCGCAAGTTGCATCCTGCCTCGAATACACAGTTTTTATTTTCCTGTAATGTATATGTGATACGAACAAGCAAACCGCTGAAGTAGGTACTTAAAATAAGCGGTAGATATCACAAAAATGTCATTAAAAACAAATATTATCTGAACTAAAAGATGGAAATTTACAAATTCAGCTGCACGACGAGAGCACTACCACATAGATAATATCTTTGCCAGGTGTATATATCCTTAATTGCTCAATGCTTTTAAGGAGTTTGTGCCAAACTCGGATGTCCATAACCACTGGACACGTGGAACAGAAGATTAGAAGATGCTCATTAGGCTAATCATCCATCAACTATTTCTAAAAGATGCCCACATCATTCAGCCTCGATACTTTATAACAAGGTTCCAATGGCTATAAAAAATATAACCAAATAAGCGCAAATGGCTTCAAAGCTAAATTGAAGAAATCATTAATTAATAAGAGCTATTTCAGTGTGGAGGATTTCTTAAGTGACAAATTGTAATTTGACTTTTTCTGTATCTTTTTTCATGTAGCTTAATTCTTTCTTATTTACATTATAATTCTTTTTTAAAACGTAACATTAATCTACATCCATGTAACCATTTTTAACCATGTCCTATGTTGTATATACATAACCAGCAGGGCAAAATCTTATTATTATTATTATTACATCGGTACCCGAAAGTTGAGTGAGGGAGAAGTTCATGAAACTGGCATATAAGTAGTGGTCCATCATGCACGATCTTCTAAGAAAAAGAGCATTTCGACTTTGAATTTTGCCAAAAAGGTTTTTATTTTATGAAAACGAAGGAAATTCACATAACAGAAAAAGATGACAACCAAAAGTAAACAACCATGAAAACATCTACGATAAAACATTTGACGGTGAAGTAATGGAATTATTCATGACCTATACTCCAAGAAATTTGAGGGAACTAATCACTAAGTAAGTCTTCAAGAAAACAGCAGTATGAATGTAACTAAGACATCACAGTTGGCTGGGTAATGATAGGGTTTTTATAACCAATAAATTTGAAGAAATATCGCAATTATACGAAAAAGGCTCTGAGAAGGTTTGAACACGAGAAGAATGGAGGCATGGCAAACATTTGCAGGAGTAACTAAATAAGAAAAAACATTTCTTAAAAAACCGCATGGTAAATGAAATAAGACAATAAATAAATGCGATATCTGATTATAACAATAAGGAAAAAAGAAACTTTACAGAGAATCCTACATTTCACTTGTCGGAGAGCATTTTCATTCCACCTGAAATGGATAACAAGTTCTCCTAAACAATTCTGTTAATATTTAAGCTAGAATTTAGCTTTAAATAGAGAAATAATCACTGAAACGACAAATTCATTTACGATACTGTATATTTAAGGAATACAACAAATATTTTTAGGAAAAATACTGAAAAAAACATTATGTTGACCACGGACCTCCTGCTGCAAGAAATATTCAAAGGTGTCCGAAGGTCGAGAAGAGGGTCCCCACAGACCGGGAAAAGGCGAACGTGAAAGTTTACGGTTTACGAGACCCCTTCGACGCGAGGAAATTGGAGCTTCCAGTCGTGCACGACACCGAAAGTGCACGTTCGAATTGGAGTGCGCGACCCCAAATTTATCGGAGGGTATTACCTCTCATGGGAGTACTTGCGCCAAACAATTTCGGGGGAGGTGGACCCCAAGCTCCACGATGGAGAGTCGGGCCATCAACGCCCACAGAGAAATAAAATGGTAGTGCGTCATAAATATAGAGGCGAATATGTGCCGTGCATATTCTTTTCATGTGGCGCTAACCAATGATCGTAGGGCTCAATTACCTAGGCGTCTTTTTGGCCATTTTCTTTGGACCAGCCCTTCCCCTAATAAAAGTAACTTGGACTTCCCGTCACGACTTCGCGTTCCTCGACTAATTTAACAGCTTCGTCGAATGATGTGCGTCCGTGAGGAGTTGTGCACTCCACCCCTTGAAGCCGTCCCTCTTTCCTTCGGACTCTAGCAGGGTGGAGTGAGTGGTGATTAGATCCTTCCGACCCACCCACGAGCCCACGCGGTTTCTTTGGCCCTCGGCCTGGGGGCCAAAGGTGGAAGAAGGAAATCCCGCCGTCCCGGCCGGCCGGGGGAGAGTGGGGAGGGGGGGGGATGAGGGGGTGTTCAGGGAGTCCATTCCAATTATCAGACTTGGGCGCACGACGGCCCCGGTGATAAATATCCCATCCAGATCCCTCGTTCGCAACGCACCGGACTCTCGTTGTGTTATGCTTCCTCCTCATTTGCATGTTCTTCTTCGGCAATCACTTGACAAATAAACTGGAAAATTACGACGAGGAGGATAAATAATGGGCACTTAACCACTTCAAAAATATTGATTATTAACCTTTAAATGGGTTGCTTAGCAAAATTCGGTCTACAGGCGATCGGCGTTACATTACATTTTCTTTCAGTGTCAGCGTTCTTCCTCGATGAATCATTTTGGAAATAAAACGTGGAAAGAACTTTTTTTCCCCATTAGATGGTAGGATGTTATAGTTTAAAGGACTTTGAGTTATTTTTTAGTAGTAATTTCAGTTAAAAGATTCTTAAGAATATATTTAATGGTGTTTAACCATTTATCTCCTTTAGAAAATGTAACGAATAGAATCTTCAAGAAATAAAGCACTTTGTAATCCCACATAAAATATTTTATGTGGAATTACAGTGTTTTTATTTCTTGAAGTCATGAAGCAGTTCCACAAAGTCACGCCTGAAACAATTTCATCGAATAGAATATTTTAATGCTAACATTCCAATCAATATTGAATTTTCAACAGCTTAAATTTTTGAACGGTGCTAATAAGTACGGTGGCTAATTATTTACTCCACTAATCCTAAATTTGTCAGGTTTAACGTCGGAGACATTTAAGAAGGAATTACATCTGGCAGGAAGTATTTTTTCGAAGGCAAAGTATCGCACATTATTCGAGAAATGGTTAAGGCCGAGACTTTGTGGAAATCCATGTTGATAACATCAGAAATAAAACGTTGCGTTCCACACGAAATATAAATTTATGACTCAACTAGTTTTACTATACTGTAGCATCTTCAGGAGAGTCACTCCTGAAGATGCTACAGAGTAGTGAAACTAGTTGAGTCATAAATTTATATTTCGTGTGGAACGCAAAGTTTTATTTCTGTTGTTATAGCACATTAATCGTTTTCCGTCGAACACCTTATCGATTGGTGTTTATAGTAATCTAATACTCACAGTCATTGAGACGTAAATATTTCGTTATTTATTTTGGAAACAACATTGGGGTAAGTCTTTTAATTTTTAGCAATTTATCAAACTGACCTTGGGGTTGTAGACTGTGGGATTAGAAACAAACAGGATAGCCACCAGCTAAAATGAGCAATCTTTAGCGTCCAATTTCTAAAATACCTATTTTTTCCCATCCATTACAGTTATCAGTTTCCCTCTTATTCTTTTTCCATATCTCTTCCGACTACTTCTTTCTTGTCCATCCGCATAAATTAATGAATCGTTTCGAATTAATGAAATTCGTTTCGAATCGAATTAATGAAAGGAAAAAACTAAGTAAACACTAGCAGTCGGACAGTTTTATACCTCCTCCAACTTTGTCCTTTTTTTCTTATACTTAGTTTAGCTACTACCTGTCGATAATGCCATTACTTTCGTTTTGCGATTAATTTTCATCCCAAACCCCTCACATTGGTCCTTTAAAGCGCTCAACAACTTCTGCATTTCTTTGGTTGAATGACTAACTAGAGCCTGGTCATCCGCGAATCTGGCTGACTTGGTGAGTTCCCCATCCACTTTTCATCCTGACTCAACCGATTCCGATTCCTCTCTTCCCATCCCCTCCGAGTACAAGTTAACAAGCACAGGAGAAAAAGGGACAGCCGTATGTCTCTCCTACCTAACTTTTCCCATTCACATCCTCCTACCCTTACTTGCGCGGCTGCCTTCCACAAATGATTTTATTCCATAACTTTTACACATCTATAAAGTAAATGGAATCTCGTTAGTTAACTTAAACTTTGTTTACTCTTAACTTGGAGGGTGAGTTTAGCGATTGGTTTTCAGAGTGGGGCAACTATTAGGACAGTTCTACGTTCAGTTAAGTTTGTATTTTTTTTCTTCTTCATAAATGGATTTTTAAAACATTTACATTACACAGGGAGTATCAATAAGCACTTCAACGGAATAGTCTACATAGATATTCTGGAAACCTTTTTAATGCAACAGATTGAAAAGGATGGCCAAGAACGCCACCATTTCAGGAAGATGGCGCGCCGCAGCGCTACCTCAAAGACAGACGTCCAGATTACCCAAAACCGATTCCCCTAGGTAATTTTTCAATATTTCCAAAGTAATCGCTTTCCCCTAATCAGTGTCGACAGGTCGAGGCCGGCCGATTGCTTCAACATCTCGTTCACAAGATCTGACATCTCGCAAGATCTTTGCTTCCGAAGACTCATTAAAGATAAATTTTTAAAAACACCGCAACCTGCATCACTGTCTGATCACAGACAAAGAATCTTCTGAGGATGCTAGACACATATTACAAACCCCGTATTACGAAGGTAGATTAGGTCAAGGGCAAAAAACCAGGAAGATTAATTCTACAACGGATAGATTTAAAATGTCAATTTTTCCTAAAAACAATAATGGATCAAACAGATATGACAGCAGGCATGAAGAGGACAATTAGGAGAAGTAGTGCACCTATTAGTAGTTATTTTTCATGCGTCTTAAATGCGCGTATATTGATCATATTGTGCCCGCATGAATCGAATCTTGTTTTGACACTGAATTTTTTTCATGCAAGCAGTTTCTTATTCAGCGAATAATATTGCTAATATTTACATGTTGCATGAGTGGCAGGGGATGATGGCTCATTCTACGGCTGCTCTCAGGGTATTACATAGTTGAAGAAGTTACGCGCGACAAGCCGCTGGGGATTTGGGAAGAAATGGAGGCCTGCAAATTTACCAGTTGGAGTTACACGTAACCTTACTAAGTTATCGGGTGAAAACTTGGTGTATTTTTCGACAAAATGGTACCAAAACCAACTGTAAAATGTGTAAATCCCTTTTTGAAATAATTTATCTTCATCATTCCATCTTAGGGAACAATTTTTAAATCGAAGCTCATAAGATGCGTAGCTATAGAGACCCCGATTCAAATTTCCTCCCCACTCCGCCCTCCCTACACCAGTTTCCTCAAGTTCCCACGACCACCCAAAGTCAACGTGCCGGCCAAAGCGCCTCTCAAGGCAAGCCTTAAAACCCGTTATATACGAATGCATAGTTATCCAGTGATGCCAATGAAACTCACGGCGCATATAAAAAAATAAACACCTTCATTTCAACCCCAATATAATGAAAGACAAACACCCCTCTTTCAAATGGTGCATTCTCTCATTCGTTCTCACAGGCTGGACGAATACCGTAGAGTTATAATAATAGGTAGAGCGAGTTTTGTTTTCTGAGCATTGTGGAATCATTGGTCACGTGACTTAAGGCAAGATGACGTTTCTGTCATAGTTACAGCTTTTGTTTATTTATCTATATTATGAGTTCTGTAGGAGTAAAATGCCAGGTTTGTAATATTTTCAGGGAATGATTTAATCCCAATCCAGCAACAGAACCATCACACACGTATTTAAATTGAATTTTAATTGTTTGTGGTTTTTTCATATTTTTATTTTATTGTAGAATATTGTCGTCGTGAACTTGAGTAAGACTTTGTTGTCACAACGTTTTCTAAAGTTCTGTGGTACTTTTAGAATGGTAAATTTGTGATTTCCCTGTTTGTATGTGAAATCCTGTACTCCTCAAATTGTGAATTTGCGATTATAGTGTACAGCAATAAGTGTATAATGGTTCGGAAATGGTATGAAATTTATATTTCAACTAATCGCGTGCCACCACGGAAAATTCACGTGGTTTCAATGATGGAACAGCTTTTCTCTCTACTGCGCAGCCAGGAGGCTCACTCTACCCATTACAACTCTATGGCTGGACGTGATAGGGGCTCAATCGACTTTAGCCATTCAAATGTCTAATTAATTAGTTGGCGCATCTGATTGTCTGTGTAGAAGATAATATTATAGACTCTTTGTAAATTCGTTACTTTTTTACTTGAGTTTAAGTAATGGAGTTGGGTGACAATAGTTTTAAAGTTTCTCATGTTAGCACAATTTTTATGGAAAGAACAATTTTAGAACCGACTTGCATCTGTGAATTACGAACGCTGATGATGAAGGTCATCAATCGTTCTCACCCACCTTTGTCAAATTCTATCGCAATATAACTTCCATCGTTCCTGAAGTGACGTCGCGTTTCTAGCTAAATCCCCTCAATGATTTTTCATGAAAACCTTTCCTCGGAGTGAGGATTCACATTTGATTTATTCATTGGCGCATCTCATAATTTCCGCCGCGTGAGACCCGCTTGCAGAAAACAAATCAGCAGAGACAAAAAATATCCAATTTGCTTACGATGATGCGGAATGACAAATAAATGAGAGGCTACTCCTGTACTTATAAAGCGCTGATTGCTATGTCTTCCAAGATCGAGCATCGTCGGCGCTGGGGCCAGGAGAGCGCAGATGGAGATTAATTTAATTTGGTCGTGCCTTAGATCACAGAGTCAAAGTTTTCACCATCATCAAGAGCAGAGTAATAATGGACCAATTTTCTCCCTACCAAAGCTTGTGAAATCATTATGGATGGTACGTAAATATCTAAGGAAAATAATTTTACTTAAGCCAAAACCACGTAGATCCCACAAAACCACATAGACGTGATATATAATCTCAAAATTAAATTCAGCTTGTTCATCCCCAACACTGTGGAAGATAGGCATTTACGTATTTGGAGAACTAGGAAAGTCAAACTTGGAAGTTTCCGCTTATATAATTTTTTTTTACGAAATCGTGGCACCGTTGCAAATTAAGTGCAAATAGTGCAAGTGACCGAATAAATTTAAAAACCGATTTTCCACTTTTAAAAATCAAACTATCTCCGACCTGGCTTTCAACATGATACATCATTGACTCTAACGTTGACGTAACTTGTTGAAACCCAGGTCAGATATTATATTTGTTTTTTAAATAGTGGAAAATTGTTTTATCATTCATTCAATCACATTATGATGTTTCTTTGCCAGTAAGCCATGGACATGAGAAAAAATCAAAATGGAAAGTTCCAAGTTTATGATTTTTCCTAGTTCACCAAACACGAAGAATTTACACAATGTTGACTGTACTGGCACTCCACTGGCACAATAAGACTGGTACTGTTCCTTGCATTTACGTATTTAACTAAAATTCATGTAATTTCCCTAGGATGATAATAGTATGGTAACATAACAATATAGTCATAAATTTAAAGCAGTAAATTTACTCAGGATGGGAGATGCACAAAGGGAATTAGAAGTCGAATCCTACAGGCTAAGAAAGCGTTCTACGTTCTATACGTTTCCTCGTATATTAGGAAAAGTTTGCTCACCTAAGGAAGCATGAGACTGAGGATGAGAAAAAAATTCTTAAAAATGTACGTATGGAGCGTAGCTCTGTACAGATGTGAGGCATGGAATGTCCTAGCTGCTGACGGGAAAAAAATCGAAGCTTTCGAAATGTGGTGTCACAAACGGATTCAAAAGGTGAGATGGGTTGATAGAGTGACGAATGAAGAGATACTCAGAAGAGAGGGAGAAAAGATAGAAATATGGAAATATCTGGTGAGGATGAGGACAACTTGGATTGGACATGTACTAACACAAGAAGGACTACATTCATACAATAATAATTGAAGGTTTAGCAGAAGGAAGGAAATGTAAAGGACGACCACGACTACAGTACACGGAACAAATAATATAAGATGCCGGATGCAACACATACTACAGAGAACTGAAGGAAAGAGCAAGGAATGTAGGGAGGGATGGAGAGAGATGTGATCGGCTGCGACAAACCAACCTTAGGGTTGACAACTTGAGAGTGAGAGAGAGTTATAAAATTCTTTTTCTCTTGAGCAATTTCCATAATTCTGGGGTCTCTTTGTTAAATGGGTTTGGAACATATTTTTACGGCGACGCAAACCACTCAGGAATACTAGTTTTTATACACGACAGCCTTGAGTGAGATTCGAACCCGCGCCTTTGGGTTAGCCTTTGAGTGCTTTAATCAGTAGACTAATCCGACCAGGTAATACAACAAGAAATAAATGATAAGTTATCAAACTTTCTCCAACAACAGACAAAAACTAAAAGTTTTAGATTTCTATTTTCTTTAGCGTCAGAGAAAGGAAGTATCGGAGAATTAACAAATAAATTAGTAGAAAAGAGAAGATTACGGACTGCTGTTACGAATCCTGTCTCCAGACTAATAACCAATGATTGACGATGGTCTCAACTTTAAAATTATTTCAAGTAATTCTATTTACAGAGAGAAATTTCCGGAGGTGTGCAATGAGTAAGTAGAAGTCGCCAGAAGAGTTTCTGTTCCAGCAAATCTTGCAAGAAGATGAAAAATACACTGACCACGAGAAACGGGTTGCAACGAAGGTAATGTATTATAACGTCTATTACTTTGTGGTATACCGTTTAATTCATTAAAAGGAATCTAAGTGCATTACAGAAACGGTTACGAATTTTCTCTGGCTAACATTGTACCATTTGCATAAGTAATTTTCAACTATTTTGAAATTCTTAAAACAGGCAAGGTTTTCGAGAATAATGATTTGTTACACGGAGAGCAGTGAATAAATACTGCCAACTAAAAACTTTTTTCACGACAGAATTAACCGTGAGTGTTTTTCTTGTCAACCATTAATTTAGTCGAAGAAAAAATCAGCGTTAGTGAGTTGGGATGCAATCATGACTGCTTGTTTCCGCTGATGCAGTGATTAAGCAACGCCAACAAAAAAATGTAAATTACAACAAAACTTAGGAGTGTGATTTTTTATGAATAAATTTTACCACGTCGACAATCATTCATCTGAGCAAAGGTCACGCTTTCTTGAACGTTGTCATAGGAACAAACAAATAAACCCATACTGTACCCTCCAAAACATTATAATATACACATGCCTCCGCTATGGAATAGGTAGAGTCGAAAGAATGACTGATAAGGATGGATGGATGTATTAGCGGGTACAAGATTTGCCACTTAAAGGCACGGCCGTGGACGACGCAGTACGTACTACGATTCACGTTTCATTTTGACGCTTGCCAATTTCTCGAGGGGAATGTTTCTAGACTGACAAATAAGAAACCTTGAATAAGAACAAAACATGAAAGGACTCTCTTAGTTATGAAATCGGCGGGGATTAGACAACTTCAAACGACGGTTGTCAGTTACGACGATACGACGAAATATATGGGCATGGGGAAGTTCCATAAAGAACAGTGCCAACCCGAACGTGTCAGCTGTTAGATGCCAATTACGTTTTCAGGTGGCCAAATAGCCAATACGTTTACGAATGCGATAAATCCTTCTTCCTCTTTACATACTTTCTATGTTATGTTACAGTATTATGTACATTCATGTGTGTCTATTATTATGTATATTTCTGCATATATATATATTCATGCGTTTAAGTGATTATGTGTGTACATGTAAATATGTCATTATTGGGACTATTATTTTGCATACTTATTTATTACATTCTCACATTCTGAACCTTATCCGCCATATCGGTAGGTTTCGTAGTTTTTTCACGCCTCCCCTCTTAGTAGTATTTTAGTTTATAGGGTGCTTCGACGGCTTTGGTCATTTCGCACCTCTTCAATTCATAGAAAACCCATCTGGACAAACACAACATCCATGCCCTGGGCGGGATTCGAACCCGCGACCTTTGGGTTAGCCGGCGAGC
>WURS02018441.1:0-12055 GCA_011762765.2 Rhinocypha anisoptera | reverse complement strand
TTTATTTTTTTATGTATATAGGATGATATATAGGAGTGCAACTATATATATATATATATATAGTTGCACTCCTATATTTATATCCCAAATGCTCTGGTACTTGATTGTGTATTCGTAACAGTGCCATGGGTATCTCCAAATTTCCGGAGCGGATATATCTCATCGATTTTTTATCTTGTTGCAAACTACGGTTGAATGATAAAAAAGAGACAAAAAAAATTAGTTATTTGCCTCACGCATACACTGCCATTGGTTGATCTCGTGTTCGCCATTACGTATTCGGCGTAGGGTCGGAATCGCCATCCACATTTCTCCCTCCTCCGCTCTACCATTTCACTTCCACCATCCCGAATTTTTCCTGGAATCCACAGTTAGGAATGGCAAAGGGCGCCAAGAATCGTCTCCGTCTCGAGTCACTCTTCCAGGTATTGGCCCGACAGGTGGCCCAACGCAACATGATCATTTCCCATAAATAAACCCCTTCTACGTGGTTGACGATGCGTCTGTGGTGGACCGTATCAGTTGCCGAGGAAACGTGACATTTGAAAAATACCTGTTCTTTTTCCATTGGTCGAAAGTTCAAAAACCATCTAAGGGTGACAGGGCCGGTTTTGGTGAAATAGATTTATCGGTCATACTAACGACACGGATAAACTTATTGTTCCTCAATAAATATCTGCCCTATTATGCTGAACAGTGGAATTCATTTCGCTCCCAATGGACACGTATGGTATCAGTATTAATAAATAAAAGAAATAGACAAAATAATATTTTATCAAAGTTACACTTGGAGTGACTTAACAAGGGAGCTTTGATAATCTCTTTAAATCAATGTCCCTGCACTCTGTTCATTCATATTTCGAATCCATTACATTTATATTTTGTTTTTAAAAGCATCGTTAAGATTTTTCTTTAAAATTTTTAATTTCATCAGACCATTAACAACTCACCAAAGAATTCTGTATGTACCGTAAACATATTTTTTACATTATGAATATAATTTTTTACCGAATTGGAAGTACGTAACTCATATGACCCCTTCGATGTATCAAGAATTATATTTTCCCCTGCCAGATTCCATGCATGGAAGAAGCATGTACATGATTTGTTCATTGAATCGTTCAGTAGATTTATCTATAAGAGGTAAGAAAATATTTGAGAGATTTTAATGATTTTTATTCTTCATTTGAATGAACCTTTGTACACTTTTGTATCTCTAAGGTAGATTAAATGGCCTCGCCGATGAGGGGCTTTTTGTAATATAGTTACCATCTATTACTTAGCTTTTCACTCAATAATAGGAGCGGAAAACAAATTCACCAAGCATGGTTTTCCGAAAATTAGATTTATGTATTTAATATTTCCAATGGGGAAGAACGCGTTTCACTCTACAGTCATCTCAAGAAATTGATTAAAAATATGAATAGTCACTTGTCACCGAAATAAACTTCCTGAGTCACATCGGTCACCCAATTACCTGGATGTATTTTTATAATTTAGTAAAAAACATGGATATAGAAGAAAAAATATTATTAGAGACGAAAGATTTCAAGTTTTTCTGGCGAATAGACTGTAGGAAGAGTTATTCGGTTTCCCTCTGGGCTTATTGCTTAGATGTTTCGAAAGCTAAGTGTGTTCCTCGACCCGAAAACGATGGAATACTTATTTAACGAGACGTCGGTGGTACCAGTAGACCCGATGGGAAACCCGAGAACTCTTCGTCCAGATCAGTGATGGGGAGCCTTTTGAGCGTGTCAAAATTTTGAAAAACCCTAACTTAACTCTGGTGCCGAGTCACATTTAGGAATATTCATGATTTTTTAATGTTTTCAATGATAGTAAACAGATCTTTATTTATCATATCTATTTTATAAATTTAAATGCTATTTAACAAAGAAAAATCAACAAAAATATGTATAAAATGAAAAAAACAATGTACATTTAGGAAAAAATATTTTTTTGTCTCTTTCGCTGCGTGTCACCCAAAATGAGTACTCATGTCACCTCTGACACGCATGCCGTAGGTTCGCCATCACCGCTCTAGACTATTAGTAGAGACTTATAAAAAGGTATGTAATAACAAGGTTTACTTGTGCCACTGAAGGAACCATTAGAGCTCCTCACTTCAATGTTAGTCAAGGCCATCATCAAAATTTTATTTAAATTATAATTATGACATTAACTGATATATTCGTTCTTGTAGCACTGGGAGTACTTCGTAGATACGAGTGTACTTTCTTCGAATCAGTAGTTACCGCAATTGTTCCGCTTTATTCTGCATCTATATTTGTCACCTGACCTCCCTCTTGTACACTTACCTTCTCTTGTTAGTTTTAAAATAATCTAATATATGAATGTTGTCGTAGGAATTATTCATTCAACTGATTTATTTCCCTTAGAGAAACATAACACAAGAAGAACTTTTCCAAAGACATTTTGTAGATACGACGCGTTTCACCGTCATACGAATTTTTTCTACCATAATGAATCTTAACCACTTTAATGAGGTAAAGCCTAAAAGAATTCAATTTATTTCGTAGATAAATTGGGAGATGAAGGCGAAATGACATTTCATTTGTTATTGTTGCATAGGAACACTGAGCCACTATCTTTTGCTCGAAAGATATGACACGTGGTGCAAAATTTTAAAAAAGTGGAGAATTTGTACTGGACAGCTCAAATATTTAAAATAAAATTTCCTGATCGTGAAAAGGTACCGCAACCGATAATGTGAAGAGATTGAATCCTTATTTAATGGAATACAATGGGGCAATTGTAAATATTAGTCACGAATATTGATGTCATTTCACTCCATAATTGGATTTTGAGATATAAGCATTTAGGACAATTACAAATATGAAATATCTCTTCAAGTAATGATTTAATAATGGTAGGATTATATTAAACTTTTTAACTAAGAAAGAGTACATTTTTAGAGTTATCCGAATCCCTTGTCAGGACAATTTTAAAAATAGCCTCTTGGTATTCTTGGATGACCATTTCTTCGAATTCTCTGTTCTCTAGTCATCATAGTTTATATTTAGATTGTTAAGAATCACCTCAATTTGACTTTGACGTATACCGTTTGGAAGAGCTTGACGTAAAAGCTGTTGTTTATCATTTTGCCGCATCGATATTTTTCAACCATTAAGCACCGGGCCAGTGTCTTAACGATTATTTTCGCATCGAGTATGCAACGCGGAAGCCCGAGGGTAGTTTCGGGTGGCATTGGTGGTCATTCGGCTTTAACATTAGCTCCCATTCAGCGCCACGCCATTCCAGAAAAGTGATTTGGCGCCAATTCCATTTGAGCACTAAAGAAAACTTTCACCAACAATAACAAACATAATAACATTGGCGAAAATCAACACTGGTAAATAATGAACATTTGTTAGTACCGATACTTTGTTTGGCTCATTAACTATTTCAATCAATAAAACAGAACTTCGGCTCATCCAGTATCAAATAAATTACACAGTTTTAACATAATGAAAAATAAATTATTTGTTAATTCCACCGGAGTATTCTGTTTATTACAATCCGGGTTTTGACGTCAAAGCGCCATCGTCAAGTGATGAACAATGGGAAAATCCGAGTATATATAAACAAAAGATGATTAAGATGGGAGTACTAGGGTTTTTGGAAAGAGGTGCTGATTAATAATGTGAGAAAGAAGCAGAATAGCAGGACAGGGAAAGGACTGGGAGTTATTAAATGGATAAGTGCAAAATTGACAATCTGCAGTTACAATGAAATAAAATCGGGAGTAATTGAAAGAGTATAATTTTGAGGATGGGGGAATGGGATGTGTACAAAAATTCATTGAAAATTTTATCGTTACATCACACACATTTCATAATCTCAGGTTGCTCTAAGGCATCACGTCCCGGCTCCTTACTTTTATAGGAGATATTCCAATTTTTCCGTTGTTCATCACCTTATAATGACGCTTTGTCGCGGATGCGTAGTTGGTAAAAACTAAAACGAGGAATTATCAAATTGTTTATTTTCCATAAATTATGAGTAAATTCCATAACGTTACGCCTGAAATGGCACTCTTTCATCATATCGAGGAAATCACCCTTAAAGAATACAAAGTTTTTACTTGGCTGGTGAAATGGTCATTATATTGATTCCCACTCATTCCTAATGAACTGGACGCTTCCCATCTATTTTCGATATTTATTTGGAACTCCTTGTTGACGAAGAACGTAGAATAGTCTAACTGCATTCCTTTGACAGTGTCATGGCTTTGACCACAAATAAAGCGGTTTTCATGGAGCTGAAGCAAGGTGGTTCTAAGGAATTTCTATTATGTCCTTGAAATTCCCCTGTTAGAAGGGGTCAATTGAGCCTTCACCTTAAAGATTTCGAAATATTTGAAGGTAAAATGTCTCCAATCAGCCAGTAAAAGATGTTATCCTGGGTGAAATGTTACTTAGAAGTGAAAGTTTACCCCATGTTATCATATACTTGCTACGAGGCGAGTAAACCAGTTACCACGAGTAAATGTTTGAAATTCCATTTCACATGGTCCCTTAAAAGAGGTTGGAATGGTTAAAGGATCCGCGTGAGAGTATATGTGAAATGGATATCCCACAAGACTTGGGCTGAGGAACCGTGGCCCCTAAAATGAAACATCGATTTTTGAGACTTTCGGCGTAAGGGGGTGTAACTCAGTGGTAGAGTGTCTGCTTCGCATGCAGAAATTCCTGGGTTCGAATCCCAGTTCCTCCAATATTTTTATGCTCTCGTTCCAATTTAAAAATATCCAAAATCCAAAAAGTTCTTTTATTTGACCATAGAGATTGTCACATGCAACGTTTGGCCGTCCTAAGTTAATTTTGAGTTTTGAAATAAAAAAGAGTAAAGACAAATAAAGACACAAAAATTTGCGGAATAAAAAAGGATAATTTGTTTTTCGTGATTATTAATTATTCTCTGTCAATCCATTATCATTAGTAGCAATAAATTCTCGCTACATGTACTGCTAGTCATTTCATGTTCCATTTTTTCTGCAACATTCTCTCATATAAAAATACGTTTATTACTTCGGACTTATGGTAACTTCAGAATCTATTAAAACCGTATTGTTTCATTTATTACGGTGACTGATAGTGAGTGATTGAATGACCGCTGAATATAAAGTCTTAGTACTTCGAAAAATGAATTATGTAAAGAAAATCCTGTTTCGCACTGTTATTTTATTTATACAATTTAGAATTACAAATCTCTTTTATTACAAAGATTGTTAATTACGATAAACTAACATTCCTCAGAATGAGAAAAAAGATCTTTTTCTCAATATTAAGGTTACTAATTTACCATGTGAAAACACTGTATCAACAATAGGTGACATTTTATCTCTTTTTCCAGTTATTGTGCTGTGAGCCTTATCTGATTTTTCTAGGAAAGTTTTTACTGGTCTTCTTCTAAGCTTAGAAAATAAAGTTACCTATTGGAAGTATTTTTACCTTCCTTTTGGTAGAAATCAAAGCTGATAATGTTCAAATATATGGGTATCAACATTTATATTGAATTTTTCTTCTATCCTTCATAATTTTGATAATGAGTTGGTTTATAAAACACTTTTGCCAACTGGAAAGTATATTTTATGCCGCAGTGAAAGATCACTTATAGGAAGTAATGCAACTTTTAAGGACTCTAGAAACTTATGATTTTTGTTCTCACCATCAAATCAGATGTGTTTTTCCTTTATGTTACTTTAATGTCGGCAAATTAAAATAATTTTTTGCCAATTTTATCCCCTCTCAACTAACTCAGATAACCTCAACTTTAAGTTATGATTCGTAGTCAGAATACAGCTAATAACAGCAAAGGAAATTTATAGTGACAGTGATAAGGTTAATACTCTCCTCGTCCATATCTCAACAAATTACGATAAAACATTTGAACCCATTGAGACAAGAAATTTTCTAAGCTTACGTAAAATATTTGTTAGAGTTCAAGTGATTCAATGGTAGTGGTCACTTGGCCATGATTTTCGAAATCATCTTGTGCAATAATGGGCAGCTCTGTCTCAAATTTCCATTTTATTCATAATTATTTGGTTTATTATTCAGGTAAATGTTTTTAATCACAGTGGAATGGATTAGATTAGGGTTTTTGTTCGTATCAAAATAAATTAAAAAATGCATGATACTCAGAATACTTCATTTTTTATTCTTTTCTTTACAAGATTATCCTAAAAAGAAATAGATTTTCTTATCAAAAACTCATATACTATCTCATTTAAAGGTTAAAATATTTTTCTTCGGATATAGTTATTTTTAAGTTAGGAATACAAAGTGTTTTTACCACTTTTATCATTTAAATCTTATTTTTTACATTGTCTGTGTTTTTTTTCTTTTATTCGACACGTTTCTCTACTTTTTCACTGAATAAGGGAAATGACTTTCACTGAATAAGCTTTCGTTTGTTACGCTCATATTACAATATTTCTAAATTGATTTTTTTAATTTAGTCATGAAATAATGGAAAGTAAATAACGAAATAATCGTTACACATATTGACGTAAAGTTATGATTAATAAATAGGCACTCCTTTAAAGTAAATAATTTAACGTTAAACACTAATCATCAGCTTATTTGGTAATATCGTTTTTTTTAAATTACAGGAATTGGAATTTTATTTTTGGTTTAAAAACAATGGTTCTTGAGTATGAGAGTACACAACGCTATCAGTCCATTCGTTCTACTTCTACGCTAATATTCTTACTCTCTTTAGTATGCTGCTCATGTGTTTTTTTTCTCTACGTATGTTACATTATCTATCTCGTGGAACTTTTATTTCAATTTTCAATATTTCTTGGTTTTCCCGTTTCATTATAATTATGATTAAGTGAGAAGGAAATAATTTTTATCAATTCTTATTATGCTACGTGTAACGTTATTCCAACTAGTTTTCTCTCGAAATGTCGTGTTTATGTACTTGTGAACTTGAAAACACTCCCGTTTCCTCTTTATCTCAGCATAAATCAGAGTTAGCTAAGTTTTGGGGCGAGGAAATAGGAAAGGGGATGGTGACGCAACGATTTTTACCAACCTCAACTCTTTCCTTGTGGGAGGTCGAGGTTATGGAAAGCCATTATGATATAACTGAGCTTTGGAGTAGATAATGGTTCTTATCGACCACCGTTTGACCACACTGTGGCGGAAGACACAAACCAAAGCTTTTGTTAAGGGAAGTGGGACTTCATCATGAGTTCGGAATCGGGACACGGCGAGATTGCGAAGGTGAAAATTCGGCACGTAACATTACGTTTATAACCGATTTCCTTGAACGTAGGTTCATGTACACTCCTCTTTGACTTTTTTGTTTTTTTTTCTTTGAAATACCTCCGCGATTTCCTCGAGTATCAACGAATTACACCCATAACTATAATCAACGAAGTTTTACATACACCATGCCTATATTCATTCCAATAAAAAAGATATATATGCACACACACACACTCACTGGCTTAGTGTATTTAAGGATGTCTGAGAGACACTAACTTTTCAGTATTTGCCTAAGAGAAATCGAAAGGCATCATGCTGAAACGAAACTGAAATGAAATTTTCTTATAGTATTAAATGAAACTAAAGTGTAAACGTGACATAAGCCTGAGGGGTTTGATATATCAACGAGAAGAATTGAGAATACAATACAATTGCAAGTGTGGAAGTCAAAATACGGGTTGTAAGGTATATTGATTTGGAAGAGATTTCGTCATTAGGGGGGGAATACAAATAAGACTGAAGAAACTTATGCATGGGGCACAACCAATAGGGAAGCAACAATGGAGTACTCCGAAGAGTCATCGAAAGAGAACCGATGGGAATATAATTTTCCAGTAAGAGGGAAAGTGATGAGACGTATATTGAGTCATCACAGTTGGTGAGAAACTAAACGGAAAGCACCTTAGAGTAAAAAGAGCCCTAAAGACAATGCGGTGTAAGAGTCTCAGATTGATGGAAAATATAAGAGATAGGAACTATGTAATGAGAAGGTTTCTAGGTGAGAGGATAGTTTTGGGTAGGTGCTACAAACCAATATTCGCATTGTAGCCTGTGACGATGAGGAAGCTTCACGGAATATCATCTATATTGGTGAAAGCGTTTGGTAAAAGGGACGGAAGTTAAAATAGCAATAGGACTGCAAGAAAGATGAAATTGTAAGGATGTTAAGAAGTAAATAATATTGAGCTACGGTGTTTTTATTAAGAACTTATTCCTTTGTAGAATGTGAAATTAATATTCATTAAACGGTAAATCTCTCTCTACGCGTAATCTAATTTTATAGCAATTACAAAAATAACCGATAAAAAGGTGTAATCAATTCATACAAAATAATATTGATGACAAGCGTGCAGTTTGATTCTAAAAGTCTCCTATTAAAATTTGTCCGTTACTTGTACCGCTATGCGATATCGAATGACTGTGAGCAGGAACAGATATGCAATCGGAACTGCTCTTAAATATTTTAAAAACCTTGCATAACAGCATCTCCCTTTACTATGGAGAAAGCATATGCGGTTAAAATTAACTTCCTAGACATCAAAATATCCACCCGTGTTAATGTACACAACTTTTCCATTTAAAAAAACCTACCTTGATAACTTACACCATAACTCAGGATTCCTCCCACCACTTCTTTCACAAACACGCGGTGTTTCACGCAATAGTACACCGTCTCGTCCACCTGGCCCTCTTTCCAGAAAGTTCCAACAAACAACTTGACATCATCCATCTAATAGCCAAGTGGAATTGCTACACCCCAAAATTAGTAGACAGCATGTTAAAGAAAAAACAAAAACGGAGGACCATTAACGAGATCCCCACTCCACCCGCTGTGTACAATTTCAATTGACTACAAATGTCGCCCACTTCCGTTTGCAGACAGCCTTTCATATAAAATGCGGTACCTTTTTCCCCAAGATAATAAGGCCAGCCTTTTACTCACCCGAAACCCTTAGCAAACTGCTGTACAATGGAAAAGGCCATTATGAAAATTTCAAGAATTCCCGTGTCTATAAATTAAAGTGGAAGTCTGTCCCCTGTGCTATACCTGACAAACGGGTAGGAGAGTCGTAGCAAGGGGGTCAAAGGGCACAAATACTCAATCGAAATGCTGACGGATAATCATCTGTTAAAATGTGGCCTTGTGAATTATTTACTACCAGACAGTTTGCATATGCTACCATAGGTATGTACTAAAAATAGGCGCTTCATAATAAATCGAAATCATTCAATTTTCGAAGTTAAAAAATGTTAATTAATGCATTGAACATTTGTTTCCTTATTATTCCTCTCTCCTTCATTATCTTTTTCATTTTTTTTTGAGTAACCCATTTTCCTTTGAGTAACCCACACCCTACCATTTTTCACCTTTCACCCACCTCCCCTTAACCACCTCATTGCCCTTCTACAGCCATGCTTAGCCCATACCCAGTGGCTCCTTTAGTAATCCTATTCCTCCCTAACCCAACCGGACCTCTCACCACTGTTCCGCTGGTATAGGATTTACTCCTTGAACCCGTTGGGGTAGAACCTTCCGACTCACCCTCTACCAATACGTCATCGTCATACCCTACAACAATACGTAATACCACCACCTCTCCTCCCATTCCTTCAGTCACCTACGGTTTTTTCCCTTGTTGCAACAAAACAGTTTCAAAAATGTCTCGTGATGCCTGATCAAGGTGTCATGAGACATTTTTAAGAAGCAAGATATCAAGAAGTATCTTTTTTTAAATAAATTTGTAGAGAAATATAAAGTGTAAATGGTTTCTTATGACTGCCTACTGCTGGTAGAGTACCAAAATTAAAATTCCATTATGAGTTTAATTTAAATGAACGGAATACATGAACGCTGGCTGAGCATTTTTTGCGTAATTCGAAATGAACCCAGCCTTGAATAAATGCTAATCCCCCAACTGATATATTTTCACCTCTGATCGTTCCAGTTTCTAAATATTGTCCTGCTTAAAGAAGCACTGATTTGTCACGGTCGTTTCGCCCGTTGCACAGCAACCGATTTTCGTACAAATTCGGACGTTTTTTCTTCAATCAAGGGCGTTTCTCAAAATTCACCACCTTTGATTTACTAAATATTGCAAAAGTTTAGTCTTACATCAGTCGGTAGACGTAATTTTTGAGTGACCTCAAGGTGACGGGACTTTTTTTTATGGAATTGGAATAAATAATACAGCGATTGAGATTTCTTATTGATGTTTTTCTGAAGTAATCTCATTAATCGATGTGGTTGGCATGTTTTGCTAGCGTTCAGAATTTAAAAAAACAGCGGAGAAATCTGTTAAAAACTGAATGTTATGTTCGCAAATTACGAGTAACACATACTTGAACTTATGACAATATCTATTTAGAACCATAGAAATTTCTACAGATTCTTAAGAAAGTACTCAACTTTCGAAATTCACCAATTATTTTCTAAATAAAATACGAACTATTTATCTCCTGTATAAAAAAAAACAAAAATTCTATTTAGCTATTTTCAAATTTAAGGAACATAATTTAAATTCCTTATCGAAACAATTTAAAAGTGCCTATTTGATATCTTAAATCTTGTTTGCTTTAATTGTGGTTAACACTTCCTTGTTTAATTTCATTTTTCGTGGCAATAACCGTCTAAAATTTGGGTTCTCTTTGTAAAGATGTATATAGAATCCTTTTCAAGCCATGTTCACACATATTGAAATGTATCTGAAACCTATATGGCTCAGATCACGCAAGCAATAGTGTTACTAGTGTACTTATTCTACATTTAACCCTGCGAGCCGCCGCAAGGGCGTGTAGCAGGTGGTAAGCCAACACCATACATGCACTACCACATGCGAGTGTTAGAAATTATTACCTAAGAAGGAAATTATTTTCATGCAGAACATTAGTCACATCATGTGGGAACAATGTCAAACTACATATAATTAACATGCATGCAAAATAAGTACAACACATATACTACCTAAATAAATCTAGGACTATTTTTATTTTGAACTGTAATCGTGACATTTGAAAAATGACATTTTAAATCTATTTATTCTCCCTGATTTTGACGTGAGTGATCTGACCTACCGTAGTATGACGGGGTTAGGGGACAGACCATCAGGTGCACCGTATTTCTTCACCGTCTCTCTGGTGGACTGGATGCCACGCAGTGCAACAATTATTGGAAATATGTAATGTGACACCCTTAGAAAATTTCTTCACGAAAATCAGACTAAAGCCCATTATACAATGGACGTAATCCATATGGCGCAAGCCGTAAGACAGCCGTAAGGAACTGACGTAAGCCGTAAGAGGAGTCGTAAGAAAGTTGGTCAAGTCTTATCTTCACGGCTTATGTCGAACGGCAGACGAAACTTTCAGTCAATCAGAGCGCACCATTACTGCCACCGGTGTTCAGCTACGAACCAGTGCTTTTTCGGAAGCTTTTTTGGAGCAGCAAAGGCAGTTTACACGTTCATTTATGTAATTTAAAATTTCGGACATTTATAATAGCAATTAAAAGTTGAGCCGTAAAAGGTCGATGAGGATATGGGAGACGAATGTATACTGAATGACATAGTGATGGATGTGTGATACATGTCATGCCATAGCACATTATTTTTATGTTTATTTTCGTCAAGAGTTGCCAGAAATTTTACTGTGTGAAAAATTAAATTATTAAAATAAAAGTGGACACTGCCATCGATGCTTCAAAGAAGGTTTCGAAAAACAATAGGTCGTGACACTGACACCGGCGGTAGTAATGGCGCGCTCTTATTGGCTAAAATTACGTCCCAGTGGAGAATGAAAGCCGTAAGAGAATCCTTGAGTGTTACTGCATACGTGTTACGGCTTACGTTCACTGTAGAATAGGCTTAAGCGAAGAGGCATGTTTAACCGTGGCATTGTGTTCATTAATGGCAATGCCTGCCCACACTCGGTGCATGTGACATAACTTCTACCGGGTGCAGTTTCAGCGTCCCCCTTGCAGCGCAGATACAGTAACTATCAGTTTTCATATTTTTCTCCGCCTATAACCATTTCTTTCT
>WURS02018430.1:0-12055 GCA_011762765.2 Rhinocypha anisoptera | reverse complement strand
TTTAGGATCTCTAATTGTTCAAGAGCGTCTAACCGGAGTCCTTTTCTTTCCACGTGCAGGATCTTAGGGGTGAATTCTGCACTCTTTGTAGGAGCAACTTAAACATTAAGGGATAATAAAACTATGCACATGTGAGACCCCATTTAGCATACATGTGGAGTCTATGGGATCTGCCTCATTCATGAAATCGAGAAAATTCAGCACAAGGAGGTCAAATTAGTTAAAAATTGCTATGATGAAATGAATAATGTGAACATGAAGCTTTCAGGATTTGGTTTAGAATCCTTGGAAAGAAGACCAGATTGCAATGACTATAAAAAAATGAAGCTACAAGATTATAAGAAGAGCATAGTCATTTATTCATCATTCAAATTGCATTCATTAATCTCACTATTGATATAAATCAAAGTAAGAGGGAAAAAACAAGTTTCCTGAGACATAGAGGTAATGACCTATTCAACCTTTCAATTTCTAATCAAATCTCTAAAACATTTACACAATTCCCAATCCTATGAGATTGGGAAAGGGTTTTTAGAGTGTGTGCACCCACTGTCCCAATCCACTGGGTGACCTCCATAGTGCACATCTAGATTAGGCTTGCTTCATATATATAAAAGAAAAATATTGTTTTTGTCCATATGTTTTCTTGTAAAATGTATTATTACACCAATGGACAAAGCAAAACGATGATGCAGAAATTTTCTTTCTTGACACTTAATTCAGAATTGCATCAAAACTGCTATGAATTAACATTTATTTTCATAAGGAATAGATTCTTATGAACAAATGGAAAGTGTCTTATGATCTTCTGATGACTTGCAAATTTCAATATCATGTTTCCAAAAATATGAGGGATATAACATATACACTACCTATTACTATTTTTAAAATGCTATTTAAATATGCAATGCATGAGGACCACCATTCAAATGAACATATTGGGATTTCTTCAGTTTAAATGAAAATAATGAGGGAATCCCAAAAAGTACTCATTACCATCTGGAGGATCTTTGAAACAAGTGATAATGATTCTAACCAATTTATGAAACTACAACCACCACTTTATCAACACTCACAGATTTTATGTAACATAAAAGTATAAGAAGCTAAATTATAAGAGATCTGATACTTAAAAAAGGTATATATGCACAAAACAAAGTTTACTTCAAACCATAAATTGATCTTGAACCCATGAATGAAGTAGTTACACAGTTTTGCACATAGCCTTTTCAAATTTTTTATTGATTTAATAAAAAAAATTACCTATTTTAAAATGCCAAGTAGTAAGATTAAATACCTTCAGATTAATCATTGAAATAATCTCCTTTTAATATTACAGTTAAAGAAATTGGAGAATGTTATGACAGGAGCATACAGTACTGCAAAGGTGTGCCCATATAAAAATCCCAACTGTGATGTAACTAAGGATGGCCTCTCTCTGGACCCTGGTAAGTTTTGGATAATGGTCAAGAACATTTAAAATTTCACTGTATTGCAGTTTTAGAGTTTTATGGATATAACTATGTGTTGCAAGTATAAGTGGTTTTATTCAAATGACCAAACAAGTTATTTAATAATTATTATATATATAAACAAATATTTAACTTCATGAACATTTTATTTCAACTGGAAAATACTTTAAAGTTAGATTGCTCATTGAAAAGTTTCAATATATTTCTTAGGTTTCAATAGGTTTACTTCTTGGCCAATTCCAAAGGAATACAGAAAAAACAAATATGTTAAAAATCATATTAAAAACATGACTCATTTACGCATATCCAAGAAAGCTTGCTGCTTTTATATTTTCAGATCTGGAGAAGATAATGGCTTCCAGCAGGGACTATGATGAACTGCTACATGTTTGGAAAGGATGGAGAGATGCCACTGGGGCAAAAATTAAGAATAACTACAAAAGCTATGTGGAACTTAGTAACAAGGCGGCCACCTTAAATGGTATGAAATTATCAATAAACCAAGAATGAAAATTTCTAAAATGGGTCCACAAATATAAGTATGTAATTAGGCTTTGTGTACACTATTAATGGTTTGTGTTTAGGGGAGAGCCCTTTAAAACCAACTCCCAAGGGAGCCAAAGGCAGTCCTTTTATAAAACTGCCAGGAATTTCTTCAATATAAATATTGTTTCAAATATGCAGTTTCAAAATATTCATTGCTATTTCAATATTTTTGAGCATCTGCAAGTTACATAAATTAAATATATACTAATATGTCTTACACTATAATGTACATAAATATGTATTAAATATATAAATTACAGAGTGATATGTAAATAGTGTCATTTAATTTGGACATACTATTATTCAGCATCGGCAATGCACAGATATTGGCTAATGACTGAGGAAAGTGAGTTTTAGTGTGATACATATTTTGTGTACAATTTTTTAGATTAACCCCATAAATACAATTGTTTTGAAAATTAATTTTGTAAGAATGTACATAATGTTTTATGATTGAAGTCCAGATGTGCATGTTGAGTAAAGATATTCTCATCTACACTATTCATGAAGAATACAGAATGTTTAATAACATGAAATATAGCTTGAGAGAATTGAAGATAACAAGAATAGGAAACTAGTTAAAAATGCATGCACTCATTAATTTATTTTATTTTGACAAACACCATAATTTTGTCTTAGTATTACTTGCTTCTTCTTACAAAAATCAGTTTTGAATTCATTAGACTGAATTGCGTATAAATTTGAATTAAATTATGAAGCAGTCAATTTGCTAATGTCAGAAAGGCAATAAGATAAATATCAAGTGACTGAGCATGTTAGCTACTATTAAGGTCATGTAAAATGCCACATAACAACACTGTGGAAGGAGATGTTGATTAATTCTATTTGAAGGTAAATTTAGTAATTAATTCATGTGATATACCATGTATTATTCCAATTATTATATTATAACCCTTTGTACTTGGGTGTTGAGTAAGGCTATGTTAGTTCGCAACTCACACGTCGAGTGGCACTCGACATATATATATTTCATTAGAATTAAACAGCTGAATACTCTACAGTGAAAGCTGTAATAGAAACCCAAGAGTAAAGGGTTAAGTCTACAAAAAATTGACTTATTTTCCAAAAAATTGATCTCTTTTTGCAAACAGTGGATATATTCTAACAATTGTGACTTTTGGCATCTCGTCTCCAAAACATTTTTGTTTGAACTTGAACATCTATCATGATATAATCATTTGAATAGACAACATGAAAGATAATGTTAGACTGGTACTGGAAACTAAATTCTTTCAGACTCCAACAATAAAACTCCAGAAGCAGCAGTAATTTAAGCTGCTTGAAGCAAATGGCTGTTGTGACCATAGCAAAAAAAGTGTTAAAAGAAATATTAAAAAGAACATAGTAATTATGAAGTAAAAAGATATGTTTTACTGAAACCTATAGACTCCAATTATTTGTGGTAAGAAAGCTTTGCTGTCTTCACAGATTCTTACTCTTCCAGATGAAGTGCATGATGAACAAACATGCACTTCATCTCGAGTTTTATTGTTGGATGGTGAGATTGTAAAAAGGGTGAGAATTAATATCACTATATACTTTTCATTGGATCATGTTTAAATGCAACATTAGGAGTCCCAATTAGAAAACAGGTGGCATAATTACTAATCAAAGGAAATTTGTATCCTGGTAAAATGAGGTTTTCACAAATTTAGCACAGAAACTCCTTTTATCGACATACACTTCAACTACTTTCTCTACATACATAGAGAAAGGGGTACCTTCATGGGAAATATGAATTCTTATTGTTACAAGAATATAAATTCTAATTAATTCCAATTTTTTAAATCTCATCAGTGATAAAGTTATGCATCTATCTAACTTGTTTTGCCTATTTTGTACATAAATACCCTTGCTCTTTGGTAGGTTTTGCGGATATGGGAGCCATGTGGAGAGATGACTATGAAGACAAGGACTTGAGAGCCACAGTCCAAACACTATGGTCTGAGTTGGAGCCTCTCTACCTGAAGATCCATAGGTACACAATGCGCAAGTTAAAGGAAATATATGGTGATCGGCTGGATGACTCTAAAGGCCTGATACCAGCACACTTGCTAGGTAAGTGTTAGCAAGCAATTGTGAGAACTGGATTATTATTCATGCTCATTCTTCCCACAGGAAAAGATCTTTTAACCAAACCACCTTGTATATGCAAGAAAAGTTGATATTCAGTGCAAGTTTCAAAGTTTTATTCAGTTCATAATCTTTCAAAAAGGTTGAATACTTTCAACCAGTTCACAATTCTCATGAATATTGTTCACTGAACAACATTCAAGTGAAAACTGCTACAATGTAAGGATAAAACTAAAAATCAAAGGTTAACCCATTATGTATCCATGCCAGATAAAAATTCGTACATTTAATTGAGCATAATTCACAGTGTATTAATTTCAGTTAAACTTATAATGCTTTGTTTATAGAAGTTACATTTCATTCCTTTCTGGGAGCTGAGGTTTCAAAATAAACACATTCACGATACAAATCTAATACCAACATCTCTGCTAAAAACAGGGTCAATTTTCAATGTCAATTACCACATATGATATGTCATCCTAGAAATTTAAATTGTGATTATAAGCATTCTCTTTAGCAATCGAGACTTCTGACAAAGAGCTCAAGAACAGTTCATTTTTAAATGCATAGGTTTTCATTATAATGCATATTGCAGAAATTATATTATGAAACAATGTTCAATGAAAACAAATCTTCTTCATATTCTAAGATGCATTAGCTCTATGATGTTTTAATAATGATTTGCCTATAGCTCAAATCCATGATATACCATTCCTGCTGCATTCCTTACAATGCTCACTTCTCATTTTTCATCAGTTAAACAAGGATCTCTAAACTTAATATTGTATATATTTTCCCCATATATTTATAGATGGAAAATTAAAAGGAAATTATAAACAATATGTCAATTCTACAAAAGTTTTATTTTTTACAACCCACACTTTGACATCAAAGCACCATCATTAGGATGCTGATGCTTTGACAACAAAGCATGTGTAGTAAACAAATAAAAATCTCCTGTGAAATTGACAAATTGTTAAAAATTTTATTTGACTATGAATAAATTTCGTAAAGTTACACATGAATGATGGAATTTATGTATGAAGAAATTAACATGTTTCTAGTACCTCAAGTCAATTACTTCTGGAGACCAAAAACCTTGACTCTGACTATATCTAATTCTTATTGTAATTTTCTTCCAATTAGGTAACATGTGGGGTCAAGCATGGGACAATTTAGAGACTATCCTGCGTCCATATCCAAATGCCACTGCAGTTGATGTAACAAAAGCCCTGAAGGAACAGGTAATCACTCATTAGTTACTCATCTCCTTGGAATTTAAGACATTATTTTTTTAATATCAAGTTACATGTGTAATAAATATGTACTCACCAGTTTTTAAATTACAGGGGTATGACATCCAAAAGATTTTTGTCACATCAGATGAATTCTATAAGTCCCTTGGACTTCCTTCAAGTGCAATGTCTTATGGTGAACTAGCTGTTATTGAGAAGCCAAAAGATAGAGACATTGTCTGCCATGCATCTGCTTGGGACTTCTGTGATCGCACTGATTTTAGGCAAGTCTATTATCTACAGTAGAATAAATAATACAAAGGGATCATTCACTGTGAATATTTAACATCATCATTGGTTAAAAGATCTTGTTCCTGGGTCCACCAGGGTGAATGGACTGGGAACTATTGGTGACTCAAAAATGTTAAATGAAGTACTGGATAAAGCATGCTTTTTCTTTTCAAATATAGGATTAAAATGTGCACAAGCATTAACATGGATGACTTCATCACTGTACATCATGAAATGGGTCACATAATGTACTTCATTCTGTACAAGGACCAGGCATATGCCTTGAGAACTGGTGCTAACCCTGGATTCCATGAGGCAGTGGGAGATACAATTGCCCTCTCTGTGGCCACACCAAAGCATTTGCACTCTGTCGGCCTACTAAAAGACTACCTGGACAGCCCAGAGTCAGATCTCAATGCCTTGATGTTAACTGCTATTCAAAAGGTGATTTACATTCCATAAGGTACTAAAACAGAAACAACTGGAGGTAGTGTGCAAGAGATTATATACAAAAAAACAATTGTGACCCTTAAAAAAAAACAAAATAGTATGAATATTAAATAGATGCCCTTGCTGGGAGCATAGAGACAAACTTTTATTATGTAAATATGATTTGGGAGACTGCTTGTACATAGATCATTGCAAATTTAATTAGTTCCAATGTTCTCATTCATATAGGTTGTCTTCCTCCCATTCGCTCTTGCCCTGGACACTTGGAGGTGGGATGTATTCAGTGGAAAAGTTCAGCCAAATGAATGGAATGACCATTGGTGGAAACTAAGGTATGAATTTTCAGCTATATTTAATTTTCATCAGTTATAGCATTAAATGTACTATACAAAAATAGGCCAATATTAATTTTTAAATATATATTATATAAATTAGACATTTCCTCATAGAAATTGGCAAAGATTCTAATATCATTCACTATTTTGATGGCAGAAATAGAATAGAAACAGAAAATTTCAGTTCATCATAAATGGGGACATTGGTCGTTGTGCAATGCCTAGGATTGTCTTGGTCAGAGAAAAGACAAGCAAATAAATGTAGCCTAGGATCTAGGAAACTTTTTATCTCATGAAGGGTCATTGGGAAACCCCTTTAGTTGAAGTTTCAGTAAAATTTTCTGAAAATGGACCACAGAAAACAATGTCACCAATCTTTAAAATTTGCAAATATTTAAAGACAGAATCAAAAATGAACACATAGGTACTTGCTAATTCTGGCGCGGAAAGAAACCTCAGCATACAAGATAGATCAAGGCCAAAAATAAAATGTTTGCTTTTGTTCTAGGCGTGAACTTCAGAGGCTGGAGGCTCCTGTTCCTAGAAGCACTGATGACTTTGACCCAGGTTCAAAATTCCATGTTCCAGCAAACTCACAATACATAGCGTGAGTGATAATTAATGATAATGTAGTACTTAAATTGATATTAAGACATTTGTAAATTGTTTTGAATGAACTCTACTTTTTAAAAAGTAAGTCCAAATAAGGGTGTGACATTTAAATAGAATTTTCAAGCATTAGATCAATTGAATGAACATATTTGAGCCCAGTGAATAAATTTACCATTTACTCAGAGACCCAGGGTTCAAATATAAATGAGAAACAATTAGACAGGACAAAACAGAGTTAATTTAGAATAAAAGAAGTTTATCATATGGTGGCACAATGAGCAAATGAGCTTTGTTCCCCAAATTTTGAACACCATATGTATTATTCAGTGTAAGAAGAGTTTCAGTAACATTTTTTACAATAATCTTTAGGTTGAATGCTGTATTCTCTTGGTGGTCTACAGGGTGGTCGAAACCTCCCATCCACTACACCAAAAATCTAAAGATGTTTTTCAGCAAAACCAAAAATATTTAATGACATAAGTGGGCATGGTGTATAAATTGAGGATAATTTTAACTTCCAGCTTTGACCCAGTTCATTTATTCAAACTATTTTTTTTGAAGGTAATATCAAGGTTGATGGAGGTAAACTCTTTTTGGAAAAATTTTTTCCAACAAGAGTTACTAATTTTTTCACGAAAAAAAATGAACCAGTTTAAATTAAACAAAATCAAGAAGAACCAAAATAAAAAAAACAACAGGTTCCATTTTAAAAATTGAACTTCCTGTCCAAATGACTCTCTTCCAGTCAGAGGTGGAAGTTAAAAGTATCACCATGCCCACTTGTGCCATTCAAGTATTTTGGTTTTGCAGAAAAAGGATTTTCTTAATTTAAAACTGATGGTTTTGGTCACCATGTACATATATAGCAGGGCCCAAAAGCATAAGAGTAAAGCATATGTAAGCCATAAGTGATAACCATATTCTAAAGCTTCAGAGAAGAATGTTGAAAATTAAATAGACTGAATAACCAACGAAAAAATATTTTTAAGAGCCAGTAAAAATATATTTATGACTTCCCAGAAGAATTGGGAAAATAATAAGACATATCTTAAGGCATGATAGTTTAGTAAAGATTATTAGAAGGAAATTCACTGGGGAAGAACTTAAGGCAGGCTAAGGATAACATATGAGAAATAACAGTAGTGAAAAACATTAGAGATAAATATTATGAAGGTCTAAAAGAATAGTAGATGTTAGGACATCTTAGAGAACTGCATGAAAACTATCTTCGGACTCAAACACTGAAGATGATGTTGGTGATACCTTCTAAAACCTTCTTCTGCATCCCAGAGCATATATACAATAGAGAAATAAATACTTACTTCCCAAATGAATAAAATATTTAAACGTCACATAATAAAGGAAGTAAATTAACTACCAAGCATGCATACTATTAATGTTTACCTTATTAGAATGGGCAACCTAAGGAATAGTGAACTTAAGAGGAAGCTTATAGAAGAAAAAAACCAATGCACTATGAATTAGCTAATTCCAATGAGTCAAAATAGGATGATAGCAGTATACTTTTAAATGTCTTTCTCGCTATATCCATAAGTCTAAAGGGTACATAATTACTTAAAGCAAGTGGTCTATATATCCAAACAGTCAAGCCAATTTACAATTTCCTGTAAATTGCTCATCACAGAGCCTTGCTATCATAATTGCTTAATAATATATATTTACATAAAAAATTAGTACATATAACATGTCTGTGGTTTAGTTTGTATTATGTTTCATTCATAATTTTTGACTTGGACTTGAAAGCAGAGAATGCATCCCAATTACTTTTTATTATCTCCCTTCCCTCATTTTCAAAAGTACCTCAGCTTGGCAGACATACAGGGAAATGTTAGAGGGCATATATAGCCAAGTCTGCGTGTCAATGGCTTGCACAGAATGACCACTTTTTCTTACAACAGGTACTTTGTGGCCCACGTGCTACAGTTCCAGTTCCACAAAGCTCTGTGCATTGCAGCAGGAGAGTATGATCCTACAGGAAATCTGCCTTTGCATAAGTGTGATATCTACAAATCTAAGGCTGCTGGAGATTTAATGAAGTAAGTTATGCACAATACAATTAATTAACATGTAATCATTTTCCTGCTAGAGGCTCTTCAATTCATAAACACATTCAATGCTGAATGACTTCTGAAAATCTTCTCCCTAGATGCTGAAATGTTTTTGTTGAATGTATCTTTAGATATTCTAAAGTATTTTAGACATAATATTGTTGCAATATGTGATTAATTTTTCACATATCAACAACATTTTTTTCATTCCTTGGTGTCAAGGCATGAAAAAATTCCACACACAAGAGTCCCGAAAAACAATTGAAAAAGATAATGGGATTCCATGTCTTGGTTCCAAGGCGACTCAACATGCTTTGAATTCAAAGCATCCACATTGAGTGTGTCAACTCAAGTGTTGCTAGTTTTCTAACAGCAATAAATTTCAATATTATTTGCCATATAAATATGAAATCAGAAATTATCAAGTATTTAATATTTTGCGCACAAATACTTCAATATTTAGAGTCAGAATTAGTCATCCGAGAGTTTTCAGCATGTATATTTTTTTAATAAACATATAATATAGAACTAATGCGGACATAAAAAGGCAAGTGAATTATTTTCAAAGAAAAGAGAACATCACTAAGGAGACAGATTACTGAAGAAATAGAAAAACAAGAGTTTTGAAATGCAATAAAATTGTAATGTACTATTTATGACTGAAAAAATTAAAAAATATATAGTATATAGTAATAAATGAAAGGAGATTAGAAAACATGCTAAGCATGGAAAGTTTCAATTTTAAATTACAAACAAAAACAAAAGGCATGCCAAAGATTAAATCAAACTTAATCATTATTAGAAAATATTATTATGTAAGAAGGTACGTTCTTATATATTTTTATAGACAATATATAAAAACTTGAACTTAATCAAGTTTGGAATTAAAAATAAATTGGTAGTTCAAAAATACACTATGTAATTCACTTTCCCTCAGGGGCAACCAAAATAATCTAAAAATGGAACAATATTTATTTACAACAATTGATCATGCATAATAAAAATATCTGTAATTAATTTTGTAATAATGGGTAGTTTTCATGTAATAATTTTATGGTTTCAGGCTTCACTTTTTTAAAATTGTATATTTCCTTAATATAAAATTGAGAAAAACACTTTTCTACAGAATTTATTAGTTGGTATAATATATCTCACCATATCATGATGAAATGCATTGTATCTGATGATGCTGTTTCATAATGAACATGTTATGCCAACTAATAAATTTTCAGAAAAGTACACTACTATTTTACATCAAGTTTATGGTTCAATTATTGCAAAAGGATGATTTAATATAATTACATAATTCTAGAATAAAATAATAATTACATCATTCTAGAATAAAATAATTTTGATTAACTAATTTTAAATGAACAGTATAAAAAAATATGATTTAATAAACAAAAAGTGAAATACTGATTATGATTTACACTTATTGGGGAATAACACTTTGAATTCAAAAGTAAGATTCAATATTTGAAACTTCTGTTTGAATTAGAAAAACATATATGTAATTAAATACACTAGGTACTGACCCAAATATATCTCCATTTAAAGGAAATACAATTGGACTTTTTAGACAGTCATTCAGTGGGAAAAACCTTTTAGAGAGTTATTCAATAACAATATTTACAACAGATACATACTATGCAGTTCAGTAATTATTTGAAAAAAGTTGGAATAAGAAAATATGTTGTCTGCATATATTATTCAAACTTCAAATTACAATATATAATTTTTTTACACTTACTACAGGCAAGGCCTATCTTTGGGGGCAGCTAAGCATTGGAGTGATGTGCTAGAGATTATGACAAAGGAACGGGAACTATCAAGCTCAGCAATTTTAGAATACTTCAAACCTCTGTCTGACTACCTCGATGCTGAGGAAGAAAAACTGGGTACAGGGATCAACAAGGAGGCACCACATAATGCAGCAATTGAAAGGGAGTCTCAGGCACAGCCATTTTCTAAGGCTGAGACTCAGGAGCCAAAGGGGCCTACAGACAGTACCATACCGATTGCAGTTGGATCAGTATTGGGTGCCTTTGTCATCGTAGTGATAATAGCATTTGTGATAGGAAGGAGGCGAAGGTCTGCTGCCAATGACGGCATGTGAGATCTTGACAGAATTTATGTCAGTGCCAGTATGATTGTTTTCATAACAAAGAATATGAAACCTTCTGCTTGTGCATTTACAGACACAATGCTTCCACTTCATTTGGTTGCCAACCTTAGAAAAATATCTGTCTAACTTAGTTCACAGAAATAATGCATACTAAATGTCTGTGGCTGTGACCAGTTGGAAGCAGTGAAAAAGCTTGAGACCGTCAGCTTCCAAAAACTTTGAGCTATAAAAATATTAGAAGTAATAAAATATGCATACCATTTATCTCTCAATCTGTATATTAAAAATTCTTTTTTTACAAACTTTGTCAATTTTATAAAAAATATATTTCAAATAAAAACAATAAAATTCTACACAAAAATCTCTTTCAGACACCAGTAAAATGATCTAAAGACAAACAATTTTTTTAATTACAATAACCTGCTGTAGTTTTTAAATCTTTACAGCCTTCTTTACCAGTTAATAACATATCTGGAAGGTTGATGCAACTGAGTTGTTTATCTATGAGTAATGAAGACCTGGGTGTGACCTGTCAAAAAATAACCAATCAGCATTCATAATCCCAGAAGACGGATGCAGTAACATGTAGTTCTATATAACTACATATAAAGTTCTATGACAATATTAAACATTTTGCAATGCAGGATATATCAAATCTAAGGAGAAATTTAAAAATAGCAAATGATTCATCAACTTTTACTTCATGACCATTAAATACTGTCTTTTAAAAATATAACATTATATGCATGATGCATAGAAGAGGAAGACATAGGGAATAGGTGTTGTAACGTCTGGCCTATTGTCGTGATGTTGTGTGCTGGCCAAT
>WURS02018429.1:0-27797 GCA_011762765.2 Rhinocypha anisoptera | reverse complement strand
ACAACGAACCAAAACAATCTCGGCCTCGCACACAGACAGCGTCACAGCGATTTTCCAGTGGTCAAAACAGACTCCTAGAGAAACCTTCACCGCGGCCATAGAATCATGGCGTCGACGTTGTGAAAAATGTGTAGGGCTGCAGGGAGATTACGTCGAGAAGTAACACTAGTTTAATTGTTTTTAAGGTGAATAATTAGTTAGAAAAAAATCGGAGGCCTTATAACTTGAATGCACCTCGTAGAATGGCCTTAAGAATAAGTAATTTGTTTTTCGGAACTCTTATAGAAGCTGACAATAGTCTAAATCTAAAAAAAAGTCTATCTTTAAAAAAAGTCTTAATCAACACCTATATATTTCTTAGTTTGTTGATTTTTCCCGACGATGAAACCTCCCGCTAAACCAATGCTGATTGTGAGTGATTTTGGGGATCTCAGATCGTTCAAGGATACTGCAGGAGGCACAAGGATTGAAATTTCCGACCCCCTCCCCACCACAGATGTGTGAATTTTCAGACTTCATTGTAGTTAGTAGGGGAGCCATGAGATTGAATTGTGTAGTTTTTTAAATATTGGTTTAATGCGAGTGTCTCTGTAGCCTATGGGCATTCCATGTCACAATGGTAGCAAATATAAGGACATAATTAAAGTGAAACTATAAATAACGTCACTATTAGACTATCAGTATTAATATTCGTTAATATAATTTTGAAGAAAAACTTTTGACATCGTCGCAATATCCTTAAATAGGAAATCGTTATTATATTTTATAAACTTCAACAAAAAATAATATTTTTATAATAACATTAAGAACAACGTAGAATGCATCTTGATGAAGTATACTTCTTCATGATACATTTTATGATGGCCCTTTTTCAGTTATTCGTCACCTCGACATATATTTATTCTATAGTACTTCAATCCGAAGATAAGTTGACTGCAGCCCATAATTCTTTCCTATCTAGTGCTAGCTCTCTTACCCCTTAGTAGGTCTTCTTTCTAACGGCTCTGATAACTTGCTCCCTATATTTGTCACTCGCTCTTCCTCGCAGGATCTTCCCCTGTTATTTTTCCTTCTATTATATTCTTCACGAGCCCATTATGTCTCAGGGTGTGCCCTATCCACCTTATTATTCTTTTCTTTATCGTACTCCGCATTGACTTATCCTCATCCGCTCTTCTGTTCACTTCCTCGTTCTCTGTCCGCCCGGTTGATTTTCAATATTCACCTCCAACACCATGGTTCGAATGCTTATCTTCTTTGGACTTTTTCCGATGGTCCATGTCTCTGATCTATAGAGTGCCATACTCCATACGAATGTTTTTACATACTGGTTACTTGTTAGGAGTGATATATTCCTTGAGCATAGTAATTTCCTCTTCGTCATGAATGGCTTCTTAGCTTGAGCTAATCTACTCTTTATACCTATCCTTAGAACTCCTTCCATTTCATGTAGACCTGCTTCCTAGACACTTGTTCGAATGTCTCTCATTGTAGCTCGAATTCAGCACTCAGGTTCTTTCTTCCGCATACTAGTATTTTAGTCTTTCTTCTATTTATTCTCATGTTGTGAGATGGATTCCATGTATTGTGAAATGTATCTCATGGTGCTCATTCAGCACTTGTTCCACTGTGTTCAAGGTGGTCTCTAGGTCTTCATGTTTGTTTGCCATGGTTGCTATGTCGTCCGTAAAGCGTAACATCTTATTTTTTTCTCCATTTACTTTGACACTTCTGATGCCCTTCTATACTATTTCCTTTATTGGTTCCTCTAAGTATATATTGAACAACCCTGGTGAGAAGTTACTCCCTTGCCTGACACCTTTATTTATATTAGCTTCCATTATTCTTCCATTTTTCATTGTGGTGACTTGATTCTGGTAGAGTTGGAATATTACTTTTCTTTCATTGAAATCAATGCCTAGTTTCTCCAATAATTTGAACATATTATTTCATTTCCACTATTAAATTACTTTTTTAAGTCCTCGAATGCTACGTATAGTACTGCCTCTCCGGTTTCCCTATTTTTATCTGAATCCGAACTTATTCTCTGATAGGTTTTCTTTGATTTTTCCCTCCATCCTCCGGTTGATTATTCTCGTTAGTATTTTGGAAATTTAAACCCGGCGTTCGGTGTTCCTCTCATTCATCTACTCTTGTTTTCTTCAGAATAGTTATCATTTCACTCCTCACAAAGTTCTCCAGCAGTCTACCACTTTCATAACAATCTTTGATTATTCCAAACAAAGTATCTTTAGATTTGTCTCCTAAGACCTTGATAACATCTCCGTTGATTCTATCTACTCCTGGTGCTTTGTTTTTCTTGAGGTCCTCCTATGCTAAGTCGGATATTTATTCTAAGCATTAGAAAAATAGATATTGGAAAACGAGTAATTATATTTTTGGAAAACAGGAAACTTAAGTTAAATATAAAAATACAGGACAAAAATAGTATGTATATGTAGCATTTTTCTGGTAGTGATCCTTTTTAGGCGAAAGACTGGAGTCATAATGATATTGAATGAGAATTTCATTGTGAAAGACAGAAGTTTGAGTTGGTGATTCTAACTCCATTTGTTTTTTATTTTTTTAAATAAATAGTTCAATGCTAAGAAAGAAATGATTCCAATTTTCCACCTCCAATAAGTCCAAGTGCACATATTTCTTAAATACTATTACTTTGGTAATCATATAGAATGGAGAAACGAGCTCGTGTTTTTGTGTGAACAAGCATTTTATTTTCCTGATTCCAGGAGATTCCGGCGAAGATAGCTGTCACTGAAAACGAGATACCGCTGATAATGGCGCATCTGACTATAAGTTCTACAGAAAGGGGGAATCAGTCAGTTGGTCATCCGAGTGATACATCTGGACATTCGGGAAGGTACGAAAGGGAAAGATTTGTCATGAGTTTTTAGTGAAATTGTCCCTGGCTGGATGTCATAAGTTGCACAGAGTGGGATATTATGCGGAACAACTTATTACAGTTGGGATGAATTGGCCCATCTCCTTCATTTTGATGTTATGCCTGGCCATCGGTGCCCAATGTGAGTTACATTACGAACGAGATTTTAGTGCATTTGTGTATGTATTTTCATTGGTCGAAAAATAATAATTTGTACAATTTAAAGTTATTATTAATGACCGATATTGGATCTATCAATCAGCCTTTAGTGACTTTCCAAATTTTGATTCAAGAATTTTTAAAATTTGTTTTCTCGGCAGAAAATATAATTTATATATATATAATATTATGCAATATAACCATATATATAATATATTATGCAAGGTAAAATTGAACCATTGTAAGGAGACCTTTATGTCACTTAGAGGAAGGAATAGCAAAAGAATGGCTATCCAAGATGATAAAGGGGAAATTCTTAATGCAATTAAGAGCTTTCATTCTCAGGGTCCAATTTGACTGCATTTAAAGGGTCTATGGTCAAACAAGACTCCCAAAGATCATTGAAATCTGGAAAGCGGACATTAACTGATAACATCTGATATTTATACTTTAATAACACCTGATATTTATACAGAGAATATATATCAAGGGGCTTCAAGAAGAACTATATTGTCCCAATAGTAAAAAGGACTAGAGAATATTAGCCTGATGAGCTGCGAATCAAGGATTTCGATAAGAATGTGCCAAAGAATGTAGAGGACAATGGAGTATTATTTAAGTGAGGACAAGTAGCAGTTTGACTTTAAAAAGACCTCTGGTTGCTATACTTTGTAAAAATTCATTCTCAACTATCATAAGTTTCATTGGCGTAATTCCACTAGATTGGATTACTTCTTGTGCTGTGTGGATAATTGTTAGTCGAATTGAGTTCGTTGCTCATTGTCAAACATGTTTCAATCCCGGGAAAATATGTAAAGCTAAAGCAGGCTTTACACGAGCAAGTCGACTTGCATGCATGTTCCCTGAAAGTCACTTTTAAGGGGAACTTTCATATGTAAACGCTCTCTTGCATGGAAGTAGGGATCGATACCAACCCCAATCGAGATACGATCGACCTTGGTTGGATACTTTAAGAAAATAGAAGTCCTCCTATCTTGCCTGCAAAAACTGCAAGATATATCGAATAATCTCCGGGTGGTTGATACCGTTGTTTATTATCTGAAAAATTTCGGCTGCCGGTAATTCGAAATCTTGTATTGTAGGAATTGCTTTTACTGACGAAGAGGTACTTTGTTTCATTGAATCATACGAGTATAATTCATGACTGTCTGTGGAGTAGAGAGTTCTTCTTTAGAGAGGAAAACATATATACATATAATTTCATTTAAATTGTTGCTTATATATAATTGTGTATCCTCTAACGCCTAATAACGTATAACCAAATATGTCACTTTGGAAATCTTTATCTAATGTTGTTTATCTGATATTACATCATTTCTTCGTGAAAACTAAAGTATGTAATAATATCATCATTGCTTATGTATTTTAGATATATGTTTTATGTCAGTAAATAAGTCAATCAATCCTGCACGTATATCTGTGTTAAAATCATTAGGGATCGGCTAAACGGCTAAAAGAACAGTTACTTGGGCTTACAACTGGTACAGAATAATCTGTGTCGGTCAAAATACTCGTATGTGTTAAGAGAATAATGGAAGGTACAATCCTGCTAATTTTTGGGCAAGCATGATTGTGCACATTTCTTGCACCGGTATTGAAGGATTTTTCAAATATTCTTTCTTCGCCTTTAGTGAAAATTATTTGTTGCTTTATACGAAGTTGAAAAGGTGAAATAAATGCAAATTCATATTAAATGTTTACTACTCTTGGAGCAGAAACGTCACATTAACAACTCCAGACTTTCTGCTAGTTCCCATAATTCCAGATTCTATCCTGGTTTGCTATCAGCATACGGCTACAAGTAGAGATAGGAATAGATATTGGTGTGACAGTCGCTACTTCCATAAAAGTCGACTTGCACGTGTTAAGCCTGCTTAAGACCATTATTGGGTTGAATAATCCGCAGGCCTGGTTAGACGTATCATCTCACACTGATTGTTGCTGTGCAGTTTATCCAACTTATTATTTCATTATATTGATTTTCGCATGGCTACCGGATGTCTATTGAAGAACATGGAAGAGGGCGTATTTCCATCGATTCCAGGATTGCTAATACAATCAACAGAATCGCAGGGACGATCTTAAGATCTTGTAGAAATTCTTATTTTTCGCTTATGGACAATTTATTATTATCTTTTTCGAGATCGATGTAGAGAACAAGGAGAGAAAACTTTTGGGAGACGAACATATATTTTTTAGAAAATATTTTGCTTTTTAAGTCGTTTTTGCTGAATAATATTCGTTAACTTCACGTTCGGTTCCTGTTGGAACAAAGTCTTTGCTCTACTGTTGCAATATAAACTAGTGATATTTCAAAAAATAGTATAAATTAATGATTTATTCAATTTAAATTAAATTCCATCATGCTTAAAGGGCAAATATAGTGAAAACTATAATATTTTGGTACTTCAACGAAGCCTTTACATTGGCCTCTTAAGACTTCAAAAGTTTGGCGCGCCTATCTTTCGAGGCCTTTAACCGCAATGGCCCTTTTTGGACTTGCACGGAAATCTACCGAATTTAATTTGGGAGGAAGTAACTCCTTGTGTGTTGGAATTGAACGTTACTGTAATAACATGGATCATGACTACTCCCCGGAATAAAGTGTGTGGTATTGATTGAATGAATGAAGCATTAAGTGGCTGTATAGCATGAGATCAAGTAGTATTATTCAGCATGGGAAACAATCGCCATTATGAATGGGTTTCGTATCACACCGGAAACTGAGAAAAAAGTCAATTTTGACGTACCCGGTTAGAGTTCACATTGGAATGAAGTTAGGAAGTGACATTTGAGGCGACTTAAATAGGAAAATCAGGCTAATTTAGAAACCTAAGATTCATTACGAAAACAATAATATATTTTCCTGCAATGTTATTTCATTCCTTATTTATTTCCGTGCAATAAAACAACTTTTCAAAACACGGAGGCCCACTTGAGGAAACTTTTCACTTAAAAATGTTTCCTCGTGGCAGGGCGTGGGGTAGTATAGCTTTGAGTGCACGTCATAAGCTGCAGGCAACCCAAAAGTTGCTAAACCTGAGGTCCAAAAGATATCTCCTTAATGGAAATGCACAGTATTAACTAACGCTTTGATATGGGAGGGCTATCGCGAGTGAGTGCTCTGTCAAATAGCGACCGCTATCAGACAATTAAAAGCTATTAACACCTCAAAGTGTTTTTTCAGAAATTCGCTTAAATAAAAGTATATTTTTCTCTATCTTTTATCATTTATGGATGACGTATGAGATGATTCTAGTCTCTTGGCTTCTATCAACGTGAGCATCGGGAGTGTTCCTCTCGCTTGGCCCTTTAATACCAATGCTTTATTCACACAACATTTGAATTTGCGTTGAAGTATCACAATCCTCCTAGAAGAACGCGTAATTTGATTGTACCCTATTTTCTGACCGATCAGAAGCACTCTAAAATTTGATATGAAATCGGTCTGCGTCTAATAGGATTGAGGGTGAATATTTTTTCCTACCTCGGGAATAACCAAGAGGGTCGGAACGCATTCTCCTAAAGTGTTAAGAATTAAAATTTTTTTTTAAGCGGATCATGACGGTGGTGACAGGGACAAATTGCATTCACGTAGCATCGTTTAGGTGAGGACTACAAAATGAATGTTTTGTACGCATCATACTCTTCGGAGAGAAAGGCCTATTTTAAGCCACCGAACCCCATACGTAACTTGAAGATGATTGGAGCGGAGAAAATGAAACCAAACAATTTAACAATTTCTCACTGCAATTCCAAACCCCCTTTAGATATCCCTAGACTTTTAATTTGTAATTTTTTTGTATCGATATATAAGTAAGTGATTATAACAACTTTATAGTATTTTACACAATGTTTCTCCTGTCGGTATAATAATGTACATGGTATGCAATTACAATTAAGAATACAAATAACACAAAATTATATTTACAATGAATTCTTTAACAAGATAATGCCATAAAAGTTTTATATAGTTAATTACTCTTCCAACTGATTGTAATAAAAATCATTCTGACACTACATTTTTTCATCTCACCTCCCTTGCACTTAGGCCCATTTCAAATCGGAAACATATGATTAGAGGTCCAGCCCCGTTATACGGCTTGTCAGCTGGTGCCATCTATAGCCAATCAATGTTCCAACATTACAAATAACCCTTACCATAGAATACACTGATACATCTGTGTCAATACATCAGCTTCACAACTTTTACGTTTCAGATCTATACATCATTACCTTTCCTACAACCATCTTTTTATTTTCCTTTTCACCTCACTTTGTGCGTTTAGCATTTTCAAATTTTTAGGCAACTCATTGAATATTATTATTGCTATCATTTCCAAATTTCTCTTCCCGTGAAATGTATAATATTTTTTAACATTAAATTTTTTGCAATCCCTTATCGCTAAATTACTTTTTGTTATATCCTGGGTTTTGTACATGTTGCTAAAATAATTGTTAGTGATAACCAGGTATTTATATAATTTGTACATTGGTAGGATACCCAAATATTTAAATAGTTCTTCTTCATTGAATGTAATTGCATTCCCAATTTTTTCTTCAGGAATTTGCCTTATTTTTTTCTTGTCGTGTCTATAATGGTTTTACCACTAGCGCCCCAAACAGTGATACAATATCTAAAAATGCTCTCAATTAATGCGATTTTTTTAAAATAAATTTAATACGTATCTATCCGTATGTTAAATTGTTTGCTTATTTTTTTCTTAGAATATGTCATTTACGAACGAGGATTACTGTATCCCTTGATATACGAGAACGTTTTTAAATTAAAATTTTTGACCTTGTTAGGTACTTCTGAAGCATCTGAAGTTCCCACCGATCGTTTTTAACTGAATCACTCGGAAGTAAGGTCTATTAGCTGTCCCTTCGACCAAAAGCTTTGTTCAGTTCTAGAAGCGATAAATGATTTGCAGGATAAATAAAATAATGCCGACGTCTCAAAATAATGTATCATATAGTGAATGTTTTCCCCTTTTTTAACATATGAGCACTGAAACTTTGAAACTACACTAACCGTGAAGTATACAGTCAGTCACTACACAGACACAACATAAGATTCGATACGAAATCATTTTTAGCGGATGAGTCAATAATTTTCCGGATAATCAATAATTAGTCCTTCAAAAGAGAATTGAAATAACAGATCTTTCGGTTCGAGTATGTTCTCGGGAACGAAGAGGTGATCGTGTTTCTAAAAGGAACCCAAGAATAGACGAGCTTCACCTGGAAATAATTCTCTTTACGTACAATGAATGCCAATTTATTAATTGTATCAATACACAAGTTGGCATTTTGCCAGGTGGTAACATGAATATAAATAAATTTTTAAAAATCACCCGTAACTAGGAAATTGTTATCTTAGATTTTTTTTTCATCTACATTATTAGGGAAGGGCTCAAATAGTTCTGCAGGTAGACCGTTCCAATCAGCGAGTGTTCTGGTTAAGGTATGAGATTTTTTTAATATTTGACCTTTGAGACTGGCGTTAATTGATTGCCAGGCCTTGGCACACGTCATGGCAAGACATTAGCACGGACAGACTTGGAAGCATAGAGAGCGAGAACCTCTCGATCAGGACTATCCTAGGATTGGTAATTGGGGAGACGAGACAGAGTAAACCACAGCTCCTTGACACACTTATCTAGTATTCGCTCCTACAAATGATCCAACATCTTTTCCCGACTGCAACTCCTTTCTGACTCTGGATTCCTGACGCGCTTTGCACAAAATATCAATGCTACGTGATCGCAGCAACGTAACCACCTTATTAAACCAGTTCATTGGTGGGATCGTCGTCGAACATATATTACCGTATTCTCCCGAGAGAAATAAACATTTAAATCGGATCAAGAGTGGTTTTCAATCGCGTTAAACTAAGAAAATGAGAGTGATCTAAGTGGTAGATGCTCCCACGAATCCAAATACTACTCGATCTTTATCCGATGGGACATTTATAAATATCGCGTCTTCTAATTGAAGGCCATTATAACTATGACTGATTATTCTTATGTAAGGGATATCGAAGCTGGTGGAGATTACTTCATCAGTTTTGCCAAGTATTTGATAGTAATTATATGATATACCCTCCCCCCCTTGACTAACCCCTAGCGTCTTTTACCTAATCCCTTTTCTACTAAAATGATCACCACTAAAACTTTAGATATTTTTACAACTTACTCCCTTAAGGTTTGTGACTGCATTATATTATTCACTCTCTGTGCAAAACCTTTGTTCAAGGCGGTGGCCTTAATACGTATCTTATTATTGAATTCTCAGTGAAGACCAAGGTCAAAGTCATCTCTATCATGTTCCTTTCCTTAATTTCATCAATTCTTTAGCCAGAACTTATTCAATGTGTTTATTTATTCTTGTTTATTTCATAACGATTTTCTTAATAAATCGCAAAATCATTCTTAGTCCTGATTCCAGGTTGTCTCACACTTTCTTTAGCACCATCATGGTGATAATGGTCGTTTGGCTTTTTAGTATAATCTTCTGCGTGATATAAACCATAATAGTTTTCTTTTGTCTTCTCAATCCGAATGTCATTATTTCCGCTTATCTGCCTAGTTGCTCTTCCATATACGTCTCTTTTCTTAGGTTGGTAAACTACTTCTACCAAAGATTGTATTTATAGAACCTTCTCTATTTACGTTGAGCGATAATGTGTTGTTTCGAGTATTATATATCTTCCATACTTGTCATATTATTTGGAAAAGGTAATAAGTATTTTTCTGCTTCCATTATTTTTGCCTAATCTAATTGTATTTTTCGAGATAGGTCGACTGGTAATCGACTTATTTACTATAGCAGCACGTTAAGTACAACATATTGTGCATAATTTCTTATTACCACTGCTTTTCATTCTTTATTCTGTTCATTTAATGTGTGTATTAAGCGGACCCATCATGTGTTCTCCATCTTTTCTTAAACTGTTACGATTAAAACCCTAAATCATGATTCGTACTACATTGTCTTTTTCTTTTTAGATCTGTCGTCGTTTTCTTCAAACTAAGCGTTATTATTTATTTAATTTTCATTCCTTTCAATTCGCTCAGGAGAAGTTTACTAATAAAAATAGTATCTCGCAGCACTTGCGTATTTCTATTAAGTCTCAGAGTAAAGATAAATTGATGACGCAATACGTTAGGCTTAATATTATTTACATTGCAGTAATTACTGTTTAACGGACTTTATAGTGAAATTAAATTGTCAACTTGCATAAAAGAATGTATTCTTATATGCCGTTTTTCTATTCTCAATCTCTTCACCCTTACCCACCTTACTATCACTTCTAAATATGTATTTATTCATTTAAACAAACTAATACATTATTTTACGTTAACCTGAGGACATTTAGATTCTTTTGTTCCCGAAATAACACCTTTTTTCGTGAGAGAACCTTAATTATAAATTGGTGACCCTGATTTGATCTAAGTCTGTCAAACCGACCAAAGAAAGGTCATTTGAGAAGTCTGGAATAGTTTTATCAAGATTCCCAGCAAGTCGCTCTCCATGGGAAAGATGGACTATTTAATCAGCTAATGAAAACATGATAGAGTGGTCACCACTCCGAACCCAAAGGTCGCGGATTCTAATCCCTCCCACGAGACGGATGTTGTGATTGCCTCAAACTAGTTTTCATGAACGGTTGGCATCAGCAAGGGCATGCTACCGTAAAAATACATGCCAAAATCACTACAAAGCAACCCCAGAATATTGAGAAATGCTTCGGAAGGAAAAAATTGTGAAGTGCCACATTGTGAAGTGAAATTGTAAAACCACCAGCCGCAACAACTTCACAGGCGGGCTGCAAGCATCATTGGCCTTGTCAGTGAAAATAACGCACATTTCGTGACTAGAAACGCGCTTAACGGGGAAAGTTGAAGATACTATAGCCATTAATTTTTTTTAGATATATTAGAAAACCTATTAACTCTAACCTCTATGTCAATAATGAAGCTCATAGCCTGTACACATATTTGAACTCTCACCAAAAGTCATTTTTTTGCTATCAAGAAACAAATGTATATGAGTAGTAAGCGAAGAGGAACTTTATATTTGCAATCTAACGCAGTGTATTCGTCATTTCTCGTTGGCTCAACTGCTTTATAACATAATATTTTGCGCATAGTATCTTAACTCCCACGGCGTCTATCAAACGTCCAGAATATTCTCGCTAATCAAACAGAATTGTCTTTGGGCAACTTGTCAGAGCTTGCAAACATAATTCAAGTTATACCTCCAGCTACACATACTCTTAGGGTCCAGGAAACCACCACAAACAACTAACTATGATACTTACTAAATTATCATCCAACGATACAGTAAAGCATTTACAGCAGTTTGTGGAACTTACTCAAACACTCTGGTGTTCGTCCTCATTTGATCCTAGGAAAAGGATATGGGGCGTGGTTTGGAGGTGTTATGGCGAAGAATACATAAGGGAGGTGAAGGCAAACGTGCGAAGTGTTATAAATGGTGGGGGAGGAGAGCTAGTTGCTTCGGGAAATCGGAAGTAGGCAGGAGTATGGGATGGAAGTTATACTTAGAGGTTGATGGATTGTTGAAGACGATGGAAGTTAGGAGGAAAAGAATAGAAACTGTTGATGGCATGAAGGCCAATAGGGAGAATGTATATATGAGTATGTTTAATTGTAGGGTGGGGCACGGTAGTTGATTACGGAGTTCATAAAAAAAATAACTTTTATACGTTGATTTCCCATCATCAGCACTTTATCACTCAACCGTCAAGCTTATTGTTCAAGTTGCATATCGTCAGCCAAACTCGGCTTCAATCGAACGCCTATCGAGATAGTTGCCTTATACTGTGCTAATCGAAATTTCAGAAAGAAGAAAGAATTCCTCATTGCAGTTTCCATTGAAAGAATGGCAGTCCGTAATGGCGGACAACAAATGCTTTTTGACTGAAGACCGATTTTTCATAAATGATCGAAGGACGAAATATCAATTTCCCGTAAACACTGGATCAGTTTTACTCGTTTTCCAAGACGATTTTACTTGAGATTCGCAACGAATTTTAATTATCAGCTCAGTGAACGACTATCAGTACGTTTACCAAACGATCTCAGATCGATCTGAACTCAGGATCTCGTTATATTAGAGCAAATAAAAAATTTGCATTGACCAAAAATGCGCAGGGATTATAACCTTTTTTCTGTATATACCATTTTACGGATATTTGTGAGGACATAAGAACCATTTTACGGATCATTGATGAATGATTCTGATCTTGGTGCTTCATTACGCGATGTTTATAAATCCCGACAGCTTCCTGGATTTCAAACCTTGAAGAAACTTTTTAAAACTGAAAAAATGTTTTAAAACCATGTTTTCCTCGTTAATCCCTCGTAACATGAATTATTAAGCAGTTCTGCCTACTGATCAGTCTGAGCTCGCATTCAACATGTAATAGATAGTTATCGGTAGCCACTTCAATTTATTTTTTCAATATTTCACATGTGAAATGGTTTGGCTGGCTTACCATCGAGAGCTTCATAACATCTAAGAAACTGTTCATAATTGTCGCTACTTTGCAATGTTATTACTGTAGATAAACTGTATATGCATTTAGGTCAGCTTCGCGACGCGTAAACTGTCATCTGTTCTGATCACTCATTTTTTGTGCATTTCATAATTTTTAACTGATATCCAATATATCAGGGTCGCAGTAAATTTCGTTGCCGTGTTTCTAGTGGAAGCAATGTCGATTGCATTATATTATATTGCTCTGGGAAATTCTCAAAATAAAGATGGCTATTTCAGAGTTTTAACTTCTTTTTTTACCAGCTTTATTTTCTGAAATTAGTACTTAAGCCTTAAACGTACAGTGTTTCTATAGGGAAGTCCAGACCTTCTGTGACACCACCACTATTATTCGAATGTTGCACAAGTAAAGCCATCTTGGTATTGAAGCTAAAAGTGAGATTATCAATGATAGATTTATATTGCCTTTAATGAAGAAATATTGATAATAATGGACTCAGATGCGTTTTTCCTGTCACTGATAGAAAGCAATCGTTCCGTCAAAACATTCGTCGAAATTTTCAAGATTCCCACACTTCGTTTCGCACGTGTAGCTACCTATCATTATAGTTGGTTCACTTCTACCGTCACTGCCTTTCTTTCTGCAAAACACAGATCATTTACATACAGATTGAAGTTAATGCATTGGCATTTATTACTGTATAATCTGACATTCAAAAATATTTTTGTCTCCTAAAGTTCTAGTTTCGGTTTAACTCCAGACTTCACAGCAGATTTTCGATACTGAAATGATGTAGGGCACTATTAAAAAATGTACGGCACAGCTTCGATTCATACACAATTTTACGAGTTTTGTCACCATGCTGCAAATTATCTTTTGCAAGTTCCCTGTCCTTTGAGAGACATTATAGTGGCGAACGGTCCATAAAAGTAGTAGTAGTAGTAATAGTAGCAGTATTTATTTCCATAAAAATTGTCCATAACAAATATGTCACAATTGTCAGCCGTCAAAAGAAGAACAAAAATACAATATACAGAAAACAATAGATTTACATATTACGACAAATATGTTTGGGAAAGCCAATTAGCAACTTCCATCAAAATTATTTACAAATTTAGTTTACAGTTTCTTTTCATTTGTCATATATTCTATGTACTCCTCTACTGTATAAAAACATTCTTTCAACAATAAGTTGGATTGGATGGATGGACATTAAATTGGATTCAACGAGTGAAATTGGATTGAATCACTTTCTCTTATTTCACTGGGTTTTTGATGCTCTTTAAAAGACATTATTGATATTTCCGCTACTGCATTGGTCTACGGTGAACCACTGCTTCGTGAAAGGTTCTGTCCAGCCCCAGCTGATCATAGAGAGGGAGTGTTTCCCGTCGCGTCGTCCCAGTCAATCCGAGGAATAGGATGTCTCAGTTATACGACCTGCGCCAATGTTTAGGAAAAGTTCAACCATATATTCGCCATCTCAAAGAACATCCATACATAGTTTAAAAAATTGTGCGTCTCGGTCAAGGAATAACAACCATTACAACTATCACACGGTGTTTCCTTGAGTTTTTCGAAGCATTGAAGCAATCACGATCAAAACGAATAATAAACCAAAGTGTTTCCCTGAGTCGTGTTAAAGATGCTTATCCAATTTAGGGAAAGGAAGGGGAAGAATCTCCTAAGGGCAAAACAAATAAATAATTAACCTAGAATATCTCCTCAGATCCTTCCCAACTCTGCTTACGTAATGAGACGCGAAGATTAAATTTTAAATTTGCAATCACCGTCAGCTACTCCGAGTTCTCTCTTGTCGTCACTCTCTGATTGAAAACAACTCGTTTTGGGACAGAATAGTTCACTATAAGGACATTCTGCTTAAAGTTTACGACCTCAGGCTTCGCTTAGTGGAAGTTATGAATATCCATGGTTGGAATGAAAGAATATCGTACTTTTCCACAGCATTAACTGTGACTACTGCATATATTGTGAAAAAGTACGATATTCTTTAATTCCAAGCATGGAAATTCTGCTTAAAATTTCAAATTCCGCAGGGATACAATTCTGTAAATTGACATCGAGGTATTGGAGTTACGTTGATAACGCGATGCTTATGGATTTATTAACACGAAAATAAAAAATTAGTCACATAACAAAACATTGGTTTACATTTAATTTCGCCATGAATTTTTCTCGAACTGAAAAAAAGTGTGTTACGCATTCGAAAATTATTTTTTTTGAGGACATACTTTCATTCGTCCGTCCACGAATACTACTTGACAACGTGGGTTCTTTATTCCCTGAGTTCTTCAATCATGCACAGCGTCACTTACCTCATTAAATGTTTCTCGAGAGAGGTCGGAACAATTTTTATGGGGGGGAGGGGGGAGGAGGGGAGGAAAGGAAGGGGGGTTTTTGGTATTAGCTACGAATCTGTGGATATCGAATAGAATAGATAAAGGACTTCGAATATTTTTGTGAGGAAAAACTATTATTTTGAAAGAATGAGATCGTTGTGAGATCATCATTCCATAAGTGTTCAACGAGAGATAGCTGGCATTGAAATCGAGATACCGCCGATAACGATATCTGACTATCAGTGCTACAGAGAGAGAGAGCCAGTCAGTCAGACATCAGTGATACATCTGGACATACTCATCAGGAAGGTGTGGAAGGGAAGGATCTCTCACGAGTTTTAGTGAGAGTTGTCCATGGCTGGACATCACAAGTTGCGCAAAGTGTGTTTTTCTGCGGAACAACTTATTACACTTGGGATGCATTGGCCCATCTCCGTCATTTTGATGTCTTGCCTGGCAATCGGTGCACAATGTGAGTTACCTTACGAATGACGTTTTACATGTATTCTCACGGGTGAAAATATAATTTGTACCATGCACAGTTCAGAAATATTGGATTTTTCAGCTCCGATGCGCATTCCAAGTTTGGATTCTTGATTTTTTAAAATTCATTTTCTGTGCAAATAGATAGAGTTGTGTTGATTGGAAGATGTTTACATGTTAGGCATCACGTTTCCTTAACACCTTCGTCCAATTGGGAATGGCTCAACGATGAAATGGGTAAAGAGAAAGGAATTTGATTGTCATGGAAATCAAAATACTTTCGCAGTTTTTTCACTTTATCATCCCTATTGGGATAATCGGCGCTTTGAATTGCATAATATGAGACGGCAGGAGTGTTTATTCAATACTTATTTCGTCTCTATCTGACGCAATAAGCGATATCGCCTGAAAAAAATTGCTTTCGGAAATTAGCTGTTGAATGAACACAGTTTTTTACTGATACATAAATATTAGTAGGCGAGCCTGCGAAGATGCGCACGAAAAACTCTTAGGTGACCACCCTACAGCTTTTAGTGAAGTTTCATTTTTTTAAAAAGTAACTGGACGTTTAACTAAATGATGTCTTTCGAATATTTTCTGCTTTATACGGCTATATATCTTGAAGATATTTATCTGAGCCTGCGTATATAAAACGATGATGAAGTGGAGCCTACCGTTTAAGGTCGGATTTTGATGAACACCAGATTACCTTAACACCAGATTACCTGCCTAGCTCACCTTAACGTAAAACCCCCTTCAACTCTTTATACTTTCTACAACCTCTAATTCTATCTGGAATATCTATTCGCTCCCTTCATTACAATCTTCCATGCCTATCTGTCCTATCAGTTTCCCTCTGACTCTCTGAATAAGTTTCCCTCTGAAGTATGTTCTCATCATTGTCGTCCAATGGATATTCGGAAGAGTACTTCCTTGTCTATTCACAGAACTGAGTGAATCGCTATCATGTAAAGGAGGAACAATCAATCTCGACTTTATCTTCCTCAATCGATCATCATATGTAAGATGTGCACATGTTTTAAGAGGAATGAAAATAATTCATTATCACCTAATGTAAGTCGACCACAACTGTGGTAGCACTAAAAAAACAGACGTGATTTCTTACATTCATAATGGAACAAGACACTACTCGAGATCATTAAACATTTTATACCGCATACTGTATTAATACCAACAGTTTTTAAATCCATTAATATAAAGGGTGATCCACTAGATCAGGGACGATGATTATTGGTGTAATAATCGGAATCCTAAACAATGTTAGCTTCAATACTTGTACACAATACACTTTTTAGTACATTCATTAAGTATGGAAGTACACCAAGTGACGGCCTCAATAAATTTTATCGAATCAATCTGTTTAAAAAAATTGTTTTTTCCATTGAAAGATGCGGACGTCATGAAGTTAAGCCTCGAAATTTAATTTTTCATTATTATAATGCTCCAGATTCTATTATATCTTATTTGGAAGTTCAGTTGCCGGAATCAATTACCTTATAAATAGAAATGCGGAAAAGACCATTCGGGCAATATGAACATTTGCAAATTTGGGTTAAATATCTTGAGACTCTCTCAAACTTCTACACTCTCGAGCTATAGCAACACTCCTTGTTGGCCGAATGAACATCTATTCGAATTTCAACGATAAAATTTTACGGTTTTCCTAAGCAAGGTTAGTCTAACCTTACCTCGCTCTTAGTCCCGAGACGACTACGAGGAACAGATTGAATTCGGGATTCACAAACATGGACCTTAGGGCATTTGACGCGGCCTAATGATATTATCGAGCATGCTGCAGAATTTTATCGGGGTTATCAAGTGACGCGCAATATGTCTCATAAAGCACAAGCACAGACTTATTGCCATATAATCCTATAAACCGGGATCGGACTAGTGAGCTCACACAGAGCGTGGTGTGAATTTACAAGACCCATAGTAGCTGGGAGAGCAGGTGTAGACAAATGGAGCGGGAGAGGAGAAGGAATTCACAGTCGGGTAGTGTGTCGTATAAGACGAAATGAGAGAAGGAAGGGACTTATACAAAGGCTTGCTTGTATGCTAAAAGCTTTCTTTGGGTGGGGGCACGATACCCAATGCCCACTGTTGTATCGTATCATATGCTTTTAGATCTTGTTCAATTGGGCGTGGTGCATTTCCTTGCCCTATGCGGTTGAGGCCAAAATTAAACGTGGAAATTCGGTTGCCAAAGGACGGAGAGGTTTGATAAGAATTGTTCAGAAGTTTTCAATCATCAAGATTGGGGAAAAAAATATGGAGTATTAAAAAGAATGCTGCATTCTAAAGTTGGAAGAAACGTTACGTATTTTATGACGATATAATGGTTTTCCTCCAGAAAATTATTTTCCTTGTACCCTCAGAGGACAATTATGGATATTTGAAAAGCTTTGAATATCGTGGAACAACTCCGTGGTCGAAAATTAACTGCCCGGGAATAATTTTCAAAATTCTCACTGTATCTCGTTTGACATGAATTCTGGCAACATCAGCCTGCAATCCATTTGGTGACTCTCTTTGTTCCTCATTTAAAATTGTTCTTAACATTCCCCAAAAATTATTCGCGAGTCGATTAGTGACGAAAATTAATTAGTTCATTGGTATTTCATAGCGATTAATTTTTTTGATGGTGATAATGTGACGATAAATAAAAAGTGTTGTCTGCTATAACAAGTAACTTTCTTCAATTCCTTCTTCTGTGATCGTGACGCGCTCCCGTGAGCACCTTAAAGAGACTCTCCCTGTAGTCCGGTCTTTTTATAATAACCTGAGCACACCCCATCAATTTTCATATCTTTCCTCTGCCTCAATATACTTAAACGTAGATTTCGGTAGCTCTCTGGTGTCAAGAATCCCAACAACATCGTTTACATTTCCAGCACACCATCATTCTCATGCTGCGGAAATCTTGACCTGAACTTGTTTCGTTGACAGTGTGTTGATAAGAGATAAGAAGGAAACTCAATTGACTGTGGAACTATTTACAGAATTTTCACTGGATGCAAACGCTGGTAAGAACTTGCTTACTCTAGGATGAAACCATGTTACTTCAGTAGAAAAGACCATCATCCTGTTAAAATAAAATATTGGACGAACAACGCAAAGTACTCCTTTTTAAATAGGGGTATCAAAGAGTTGAACCCTTCCACAAAACTCGCAGATGATTTAGGCGAATATTTAAAATTTATTTGTCTCATACTAAATTAATTCAGTTTTAATCCTGCTCTTAACATAAGGACTTATTACTATATAATTAATATATAGTAAATTTATAGTACACCTTCGAATGTTACCTTGCTGTATCATAAATAGACCCACTTCCATTTATTGTATGTATCTCACTTTGTTTTCCTATTCGTTGCCACAGTACACATTTTCTAATTGAAATGTATAATTGTAAATAAATAAAAATAAATTTGAAGTTACCGCCCGTGACCTCTTGGAACGCTAATGAAACTGAAAAAAGTCAGAAAAATCTACTACACGACAAAATGTCCCCAAGGAAAAAATCTGCCACTGTGGAAACGAAATCTTTGATTTTTCTGTCATCTGCCATGCCATTCCATCATCAATACGATCAAGATGACGTTAGTCGATACGGTGAAAATAGTCTGAGGAGCCACGGAGAGTCCGAGCAATACTTGGCGTGGTCGTGGTATTAATATTTTTCACATTTCATTGTTCCTCAAATTCACTTGGATTTTGTGTAGAATTAAATGATTATATTTTTTATTAGTTTTTTGCTCGTTTTATTTGAGTTTTAGAAAAAACTTCTTCGTTTTTATTAGTTAAAAGTCATCGCCGTACCCTCCTTGTGGTTGAAATTTATGTATAAAATCCATGAACAACGAATTTTCCACGATATTATTAACTTACAACCTCCCCCACTGCTTAACGGAGAATCAATGAGAAAGCTACTGTTTGGTATTGTGATTCCTTGAGCGGCTTCTGTTCATAAATTTGCTCTAAAGTATCGGCGGAGTCGGTAAGAAAATGAAATCTTCATTTTTGTCGGTTTTCCACTGCGTGCGTAAGTTTTTCGTTTGCAAAAGTTTCAATTCAACCTTAAAACGGGACGATATCAAAACTGATGCTTTAAAATAATCAATGTACGCCATGCGAAACCGAAAAATGTCATCTGTCCACATTCATCTAATTAGTCAAGACTCTCATTTCATTTGCTCTCTTCGAAGTTTGTAAATTGGTATAATAGTACTTGTAATATCGTACTCGGTGAACAGATGATGGTTTCCGCCTTATCTCCCGTGTTGTTTGCCCTCGTTTTTTTTTGTGGCGTCGCTTACTCTCGCTCTGATTAAGAGATAGAGCAAAATCCGGTATTTTGGAATCCGGCATTATAATGAATCGATAGTCTTATGCATTTGAGATTTTTTCAGGTTGCGAAATTTCTTTTCATGTGCCAGCCTCAATGCCGGTTTTGATATAATTTTTTTTGAAGTTCTGATGGTTTAGTCGAGTAAAAATTTCGTGCTAAAATGATAGTTCGCTACGAGTTTCATTGCAACTTGGATGCTACAGAACCATTTGACCACCCGTTGATTACAATGGTTATTGATTACACGAGCTTATTTCTGAAATTGTGTTTTTGCCATAATATATCATCATAGGTTTTCAATCTAAAAATTAGTATGCAACCGTTCTCCAAACTATCCTGTCACCTAACCTCTTCATTTATTCGTATTTCCTAACTCTATCAATCTAAATTATTCTGTGTCTTCTACCTCATAATCGGGTTACCTCTACTTGCAGAGGGATTTTCCCTTCTAAGATCCTTTCCACTACAGTTCTCACTAACTAAATGCCTCAATACATTTATCATAATCTTCCCTCTTATTGCAAGTGCTATCTCATTATAAGATTCTCTTTCGGCGGTTCCTCCAAGAACTCAATTAATCTTATCAAATAAAGTAGGTACAACCAGTCGGATACGGTTCTCAGCTTCTTTTATTCGTAATCCTACGTTGCGATACGAAGCCGAGCCATCATGTCACCTTATTGCAATATTCGTCATATCTTCGTAGTTTCAAGCTATAACATTCATCATTATCTGTTTCCAATATACCATGCCTGGCCTATCTACAGGGTTCCTTCCCCATAGGGTCCCTTCAAATAACAGTTCACACCCAACGTTCATAACGTTCCTCAAAATTTGTCCTTCGGTTTCTCTCCTCTTCTAGTCATTGTATTCCATAAGCCTATCATTTCGCTGGCTCTTCAGAGTGCTTCCGAATTAATCACTCTGTTTAACGATTTGATTTTGAACATTCCCATTGCTTCCAATCTATTTTTGTTCTAATGATGATATTTTCCATCTCTCACTTCACTATAAAAGCATGCTCTGCCATATTTCAAGGCTAGAATTATCTGTAGTAAGTTATTCTCTTCTGAAAGGATGCCTTCTTTTCTTGTACATATTATCTACTTTTTGCTTATTCCATCATCGGTGATCTTGCTTCCTAGGTAGCAGAATTCTTCCACCTGTCTATTTGTTGCCCTTCCCTAGCTTGATTTGATAAACTGGTCCCCTAACTCCGGGCGTACTTCTGTTTTATTCTTGTTTATTCTTTAGCTATATTTTCTCATGCCGACTTCCATGCAGGCCAATGTCTCTGCTATATCTTCTTCCTTTTCTTCCAATATCTCATCGTCATCTGCAAATCGCAGCATGCCAATTGGTCCTCCTAGTATCATTACATCAAATTTTATCATCTCTCTGATTTCATAATTGCCCTCTCGATTTAAGCTTTGAAGGTCAACGAATATATAAAAAGAATCCCTGCTTACTCCTTTATTCTTTTCTCCTTCTTCCACATCTTATAACTTCTGCCCGCTTTCCGTATGGTGAAAGTGTCAATCTCATGTCATTGTAGTTCTTCACGATATGCATTGGATTCATATCAAGAATGCCAAAATCGTTTTCCAAGTGCACTAATTAAATAAAGATTGAATTCAGTAGATTCAGCAGACAGCTCAACTTGGTGAAACCATGAATATGAGGATGGATGGAGGAAACAAAACCTTGTCCGTTTCACGGAAGAGTTTTAAATAAACACTTCATTTTCACTTTATTTTTATTAATTGAAAATTAAAATGGCTTATTTGAATGATTCTTTATGGAAAGAAAAACTTTGCAGATCCACATAAAATTTTATTCACTCGGTCAACATGTTTCGCTACACTATAGCATCATCAGGACTAATGATTCTATTCAAATTATTCAAGTGATTTATTAAGAATTATCCTCCGAAACCGACAAGTTTTATTTAATCTATAAATATAGCTTGGTTAGTTTTTCACTGATATCTTTTCCAAGATTGTGCCTAATTGTCGTATGAAAATATGCCTGTTGTGCCTAAAATAGTATGAAACTAAATAAAAAGCATTTAGCACGGCCTGTTGAATAAACTTAAATTCCGTTTCATGCTGCTTATCGTGTGGAATCCATTAAAAAATCATCTACTTTAACATTACATCTGAGAGAGTCTTATCAATGAAGTGCACATTTTCAAAATAGATGCTTATCACTCGACTTAAGATTGCATTCACTTGATGTGAAAAGTTATTATTCTTCGCTATATAGAAAATTTTCCATTGGAATCTGCATTAATATAAAAAAAATATTTTTGAAACTGAAAGAACACAGTGCACGAACGCTAATACTTTAGTTTCCCTCTGTGAAGGAAGTCTGACGTAGTTACATAGAAACTCTTTATGCGTGATAAATATTTCTATGTGTGAAGGCTGTATGTTCCCGGTGTCACCAAGTATGTTGCTTCTTGTGGACAATTAGTTTCGCCTTCAGTTGACACCTTCAGTCATTGCTCTTTTCATTTTATTTGTTTTCGGATTTAATATCGACCTTACGAAATTTACTATACTTCGAAACTTACGAACTTTTGTCAAAACACGCTTCGCCTTTCAAGTCACCGAGGAGAAGCTCCTGAAGGGTGTCACAATGGAAAGAATGGGTATTTGTTCTGTAAATGTTTTCTTCGTACAGCTTCTCCTTTAATAAAAATATTTGTATATTTTCCTTTAATACCCAGGAGTCCCAATAAGCTAATAGGTATTATGCATTGGTAAAATTATTCGAGGAGGCCGTAACTTGACGGAATTACATAATTCAACAAAATAGCGGTCGTCGCTGGTACATTTCCAGAAAAAAAAGACAGAAAATCCCAACCGGTCGTGTTTTTCTGTTTGGTTGTGGATTTATACCAGTGACGACCTCTATTTTGTTGCATTTTACCTAAAACTACCTGTCTACCTAAAAAATCAGCCGTTTATTTGTGGTTCGATATAATTCAGTTATAGAGTTGTCGGACTGCAAACGTAGGATATTGGTCAATAAAGGTGGCCGAGCATTCTGCCTCCTCTATTAGATAGACAATGGAGAATCACTCCGAATATCCATTGAAAGAGAAGTACCGTTAATGATGCGAATATAATTACAATAAGAAGGAAAATAATACGAAAGATATGGATACGTTATAGAGTTGATATGAGGTGGGAAGAAGAATATGAAGTGGGAAGAACTCTATAAGGAGGCTAAGGATGGTGTATGAGACCGAATAATGGTGGATGATTGAATTAGGAACTACAAGAGTGTGACAAAGTTGAAAGGGCAGAAGATGTTTTGGAGAGCTGCTGCAAAACCATTCTACAGATCTAAAACTTGTGATGATGATAATTAATCTGTTTCACTTTTATTTTTTCGTGTTCTTCAAATTTTTATGAGACTGAGACACGTGGATTGAAAAATAAATATAGCCCCGCAGTCGGCAAGGAATGGTTTTCGAAAAGGAAGACGTGGGCTTCAAACTTCTCTTTCCCAGGGTCAGGGACAGGAGAAAGAATTCCGAAGGAGCGAGAGAACAAGTCGAATCGATTCTCCACATTATTGCGTTCACTGGCGATCATAATGTGAAACCTGAAATTGACGTAGACGATTCCGAAATGATTGACTTTTTGCAAATATAGTTGATAGCATTTCGTTAAATCAAGTGAATTTGTTTCACGGTGTTGTTTTAAGTCTGGATTAACTCTTATGCACTTCAGACCGAGAGAAAGGATATGCAAGGATGGAAATGGAAGGATATAGAAGGACGCTTAGTCTCAGAAGAACTTTCAAAAGAAATAAACTTTTATTCTAGGCTATAAATAGCATAATTGAACATCATGAATTGGCTACCTTCACAAAGTATATGAATTAATATCCGATCTAAACATACGGATATTGTTCTGGCGTTCTTTCAAGCGATAGACTAACCATCTTTGGAAATTTTCAATTTGCAAGCAAAACCCTGTATAAAGAAATGGAATCGAACGACATGATCTCCTATTAAAAGTGCGTCCCCTAATAACTGCCCTTATAAATGCACATTTTGTATCAACCTGCATGATGCATTACCATTGACGAGGAATCGTATGTTCCTAACTCGTAACCATCGTGAACACGCGAAAATCTTCGTCAGAAATTGCCTAGGTCACGTGATCGAATCGGCCACTTTTATTTCGTAACCACTGACTTCGTATACGCGTTCGTGGCATAGCACTCTTCTTTTAAGTAAGTGAACGACGGGACATTTATAATAATTAGGTTCCAACTGCCATTATTTACTTTACTAACTTGTTCTTCGTTACAAAATCCGTCTCTCCGTTACCGTATCTCTAGATGACGGTAATAACCGCGAACATAAGTATCTTATAGTTTACTTTAAAATTCAAATCGTTTATATAAATAGAGAAAAATAGGGATCCTATTACACTTCATTACGGAACATCCGAAGTCACGCTGATTCCATTGGAACTAATGCTATCCAAAACTATGTATATCTACTGCCTTCTCACGTTTGAAGAGTAAGTCTTCCACGCAAGTAATGACATTTTCAGTTGTACCTGACATTTTTAGTCTGTTTAAGTTTAGAAAGGGGGTCTTGTTGAATGCCTTTTTAAAAACCAAGGATATCGCTTTGAGCTTTTTACCATTCTAGCCTATTACCAAGTAAGTCGTGGGTAAAAAACGCGAATTTTGTTTCACACGGTGGTGATATCCGAAATCCATGATGGCCGTTGTTTATAACATTTGACTCTCGAAATCGATGATCAAGATTATCATAATAATATTTCAGTAACTTACAGTACGTAAAGTGGTGTGAGGGAAATCGGTCGATAGTTATTTAAATTCTACTTGAAAATAGGCGTATTTTCGCAATTGTCCCGTCATTGGCAACATACTATCTACGAAGGATTTCGCAAAAATTAATTCGAGATACGGTGAAATGCTGAAAGCTGACATCCATAACAAAACAAGCATTTTTTCACATGCATTATTGTACGTACGACGCGTTGCACCGATTTACGGCATCGTCATTAAGTACAACTGAAAGGAACACTCAGGTATATGTATATATGTTATAATAAATAATGAAAGGTATAGTAAAACATAAAAGGACGAACAAAAAATGTGGTGAAAAAGATGGATCCCACCGATTCTTAAGGGAAAAACGACCCTGAACCGGGACTTGAACCATGGATCTCTCGATTGCTGGTTGAACGTTCAACCCATGAGTTATGATGGTCATGATGATAATGAAGGGTAAACTTAGGTTGGTTAATGTAGGTTTTTGATGAGCCTTAGATTAAATTGGCTGCGTAACATCTAACTAATCTCTCTTCAAATCTGCTTACTTCCCACTCCCTATCATTCTATCCAAAATCCCTATTCTCTTCCTACCCCTACCCCGCTTACCCAATATTCTACCCTCTATTACAACCTTAAACAGCCCATTGCCTCTGAGTACCCCTTCCACCCACCATTCCTGTCTTTTTTGGATTTCTCGCAGCAAACGCCTCTCCTCCCCTACCATTCTCAAAACTTCTTCATTCGTTTTTCTCTCTGTTCACCTCACCTTCTCCATCTGTCGCCAAATCCACATCTCAAAAGCCTCCAATCTATGCTCATCATCCTTCCCCGTGGGACAGGTTTTGGATCCACATAATGCTACGCTCCATATGAGAGGAATTTCACTAATCTTTTCTTCTAATCCGTATTTAGGGTCCATCTCATCAACTCCTTCGTTTTCGCAAAGGCCACTTTTGCTAAGGCGATTCTTCGTGTAATATCCATGGTACTACGTCCGCTTTCCTCCATGATGCTTCCCAAATAAGTAAACTTTTTAACCTGTTCTAATTCCCATTGGATTTATTTTTCAAGTTTTTTTTTCTTTCATTTCCGAATATATTTTTTTATCCGGGTCCTCCTCCACTTCTTCCTCCTCCCTCCAGAGCGTCTTTTGTCACTGGCTCCTTATTGGCGGGAAGAAATAAAGAAGTAAATAAAAGCTCTCCTCTCTCTCTTATGCTCAGTGGCGTGGTTGTTTTGCGAACGTTCCGGTCGCTTGTTTGCGCTCCTCAAAGGATTTCGCCCGCATGTTTCCACCGTTCAATTCCCCCCCCTCCCATGATATTGTGGAGCGCTACATTTTCTGACGTCGTCAAAGAATCGGAATCTTTTCTTCTTGCCACCGGAGAAATTATAATTCAATCTTCATCTCTCTCTCTCTCTCTATCTATCTATCTCTTTCTCCGACTCCCACCCCGATTCCCAAACGTCGCGAAATGCTTCGGGTGTAATCCTCGGAAGCGGGAATAAAGTTCTTGTTTTGAGGAGAGTTTTTCGGTGTACGAAATGTTTAGGGATATTTTTTTATTAGACTTGAATCTTGCGTGATCATTGTTTGCTGCGGGAAAATTGGTAATTAAAATTTCCCTCCTCCACCTTCAGAAAGTAATGTCTGTATTTTCGCGCTGAGTGGGCTTTGAGGAAGTTATTAAATGGCATCCCTTTCCGTCTGAGTTGTCGTGTCTCCTTTGCCTCTCCTCTCCCTCTACCCCGTTTCCCCATCTCCCTCGTGAAACTCTTGGTTTTTAAATATTTTTGGTGCTAATTAGCCTTTATGACGTGTACAAAAGATCTATTCCTGAAAATAAGCGCTTGAAAGTGAGTTCTCACTCACCCTATCCACGAGAAGTTTCTCATCGCTTGAATGGAAAATGCAAAAAAAAAACATCGAGATAGTTACGAACTTGTGATTGCGGCTCAATCTTATTTATTAATTTAAAAATCAGAAAACTTAAAATCCGGTTACGTTGAGATTAAATATAATACGTAGTTACTTGCTTTCAAGCTTCTTACTGCATTTTCGATAAGTGGATCGTGACAATTAACAGTGTTCGATGTTAGTTTAATCCAAGCTAAAAAAATTTTAATCTGAGCAAAGTAAACGATGCCGACTAATAAAACGTCATATTTTCTTACCCGTAAACATATTTTGCACAATTAGGTATTTCACATCCAATAGCAACTCTTCCAAATCTATTCTGAAAGGCTGTACGTATACGACATATTAATATTTATAAAAGGAATTCCTTGGTAAAAATGATTCGAGTGATAAAAGAGCCATGATCGTCCATGCTGTTACGTGTATGTGACCTTTAAGATTACTCAGCAAAATCAGCTTTCGTACGAACTACTTCAAGCCGCACATGAAAGCAAATATTGCTCTTATCTACGGTGCTTGAGGATAGGTATTTCGGAGATTTATGCATGCACACAAAGCACTTTATTATTATTTTTCATTCGCCAAAGAATGGAAATATTGAGATGTAGACGTGAAAATAAAATAAAAAACTCCCAGATTAAAAATAGAGATATGTTCGAAGGAAGAAGAACAGAACAGTATTCCACGCGAGACATTCCTCTGTGAGAGTTTTCTTTTCGTGCGGGAGGCCTTTATGAAAGGATAACGAACGCGAAGAAAAAATTTGTTTGTGCATACGTGTGTGTGTGTGTGTGTGTATATATATACACACACACACTCACACGCGCGCAGTCGCATGCCGAATATTTTGAAGGCCCGCGCCTATTGGACGGGCACAAAGGACTAACGCAAGGGGAAACTGAAGTTTCCTTCCAGTCTAGAAGTTTCGCGGGGGAAATCCATTGTCTACCGGTATCCTTGCCAACCGAAAGAATGTCTCCTCACCCCTTGGACAAACCCCCCTTTGCATCCACTCCCGTGCACTTCGTCTCAGTGTCCTTCTCCGAGTGTACGGACATATACTCAGCACGTGTGTTCCTTTCCGTAACGGTCTAAAAACCCTTTACCCTTTCATGAGAGGACTCTCCAGGGAGTGGAAATGTCCCTTCCTCGTCCCCCCCCCCCCCCCCCCCGTCCTTTTAACACGGGGGGGGGGGCAAAAGGGGGGGAAGGAACGGGAAGGC
>WURS02018418.1:0-12056 GCA_011762765.2 Rhinocypha anisoptera | reverse complement strand
CCCTCCCCCTCCCCCCCCCCCCTTGCTATTTTCTTTCCCCTCGCCCCTATCTCCTATCCGCCCTTGGATGGGCCCACACAACGCTCTCACCCGCTCTCTCTCTCTCTCGGGCTCCCCCATTCGATCCCCGGCTCCAGTGGGAGGTGGTCGTGGACGGGATCAATTTGCATATTGGCATCTCCGAGACATATGTTTCCCCGCGGTTCCCTTACCCTGACAATGATTTAAGGGGCCGCCAGTATAATTTGCCCCTCCCCACCCCGTCCTCCAAGGGGATACCTACCTTCCCGCGATTAAGCGACTGCGCTGTGTCCACAACGCGTGTGGCGTTTGTTTCTGATAGGCACGAGATTTTTTACGGGAACTAAGAATGGTCTGCATACTTTCACTCCGTCTTTTTCTCTCCTCCCTAAGGAGGCTGGCGTTCATCCTAACGGTCCGGGTTTCTTTTGAATTGGGGGTCATTTAGTCATAACTCGCACTTCCATCTCTTGAACTCGATTGGTCTGGCAATGGCGGGTAGCTAGTCGAGCATCAAATTCGCTTTAGTACACTGCAGGAATGTTTTTCCGCGTGTAGATATCCTGAGTTCAAAACTTTTAAAGTTAACCTTTCCCAACTACTAAATAGTTCCTTTATTGCCTCCGTGAGTGGAGGAAATTCGCCGTCCACGTAGCGGTGTGTATTGTTTATACGTGGGTGAGCAGATAATGTATTTATTGCCTGAGGAAAGAAAGGTCTCGGAAGTGGCTGCGTGATTTATAAAGGAAGCTGTAAACCAACGCGCGCATTCTCTCCTATTTGCACTCGTGGGGTTGAAAGGATTTTCAATCGTCCATATGAATAAATGGATTTGATGAAGTTGACGAAGTTTCTAAACCACCACCATATCTCCTTAATAAGAATCCTTATATTCATATTATTTTCATTATCATGAGACACCTCAGTAATAAAGGGGCAGCTTTTTGCATACATACATATTTTCTCCACTTGTTCCAACCTGCTGCGATAAAAGGTCTAATACGCTTACTCATATTAAGTTCATAAAATCGTGTATTTGAATGTTAATCTTAAACAAACCCTTCAGAAAGAAAATATCATGGGTTTAATATAAAAGATCCACTTACTAATATTATTTGTTTAGTCCATATGGTGTAAAAATTCCAAAATCGTCGAACACCTTTAGAAGGTACTGTAGGTTTCCCTTTTGAACCTCCTATTACTATGCTGACTTAATTAAATTGTTTAATAATTTAATTAGAGATTTTAATTAATGAATGAAATTAACAATGATTAATTAATTCTATAATTCTAATATTTCAACAAGATTAATTTTGTAAGAAGAGAATTGTATGAAAACATTTCTGTAACCATTTGAATTAAAATGTATCTAAAACTATTTCGGCTGCCCTATACGATTTTACAGAGTTTTTGATTAGGTCATACTGAATATACACCTTCTATCTCAAATTTTGAGGTCAACTCTAGTGCATGACTGGTTTATGGAAATGCATTTATAAGGAATACCACTGCCCCATTTTGTTAATCTATGAGTAAAAATAGTTTTAGTTTAAAAATAACCTCTGCTCCTTCACTCAATACATGTATCATTAGAGCTAGGCAGTAAAGGAGAAACTTGTTAATCAAGAAAGAAGCAGGTCATTTATCTTCTTTGCTGGAGTTTTGTCAATTTTTTCATACCATCACTAATTACTATCTGCTGTGAACCAGTTGTCTTCGTCGAAGCCGCCCTACCCCTTTACTATTTTCTAGCAGGAGAGAGAAAATTGTATATCAACCCTGTAGCTAAATTTCTAGTCGAAATTTCACGTGAGGTTTTCTTATCTCATCGAGAGAACAAAAGGTGCTTTTTCCATGCTCGGGGGGAAAATTCGGTCAGCATGGCGTTTTGGCCCCTCAATTTGCTAAAAGCAGAAGAGGAAGAAGATGGGGCAAGGTGGAAAGGTACTTAAAGAGTTAACGTTGACAAGGGTGGGGGAAGAAATGAGAAGACGGAGGAGGTCGACGGCCCAATTTTCGCTCTGATTGGATGTCGCTCGTCATTAAAACGAGATTTTTACTCCTGGCATCCCCAGATGTGTGTCCCGGTCTACTCTCCGCCCCCTCCTTCTTCATCCTCCTCCCGCCGAGAAGTGCCCGCCTCTTTCTCTCTCTCTCTCTCCCCTCCCCCCGTGCGCCTCCCTCCACCCTCCATCCCTCACCCCTCCTTCCCTCCCCCGAGCTGGATAAACGTCCGCGGAAAGCACACATTACGTTGGATAAACTGCGAAATCGCATGAAGTCCTCGTGAAGAGTCTCCTCCCTTTCGTTTGATGATGGGTTTGCTGCGGGTTTTTGCCGCTTCCCCCGGCCGACTTCCCCGACTCCGAAGGGACTCGATGGATAGCGGGGCCGGATCTCTTTATATGACGTTCTCGTGCGTTGAAGTCTCCGGGGTAAAATCCGCCAGCCAGACCGGAGTCCGCAAACAAATCTCTCAAACAAACGTACGATTTTCTCACGTCGATCGGAATTATTATTATTCCGCTCAATAAACGATGGAAAACGATGATGCAGCAATCCTTGAGCGTGCGTCTTTCAAATGAAAACTGGAAGAGAGAGAGTCTGCTATCGGGACCGTGACATCCACTTGTGATAAAATTTCTCGTCTCACATCGTTGAAGTTGTGAACATCCACAATTTAAATAAATGTTCGTACGTCGTAATTTAACACGAATTTTATTGTTACATACGAAGCGTTTCGCCAAGGTACGGCTAGCCTGATGATGTCGTATCAGAGTGAAACGCGTTGTACGAAACAATGAAATTTGTGGACAAGTACGGTACACGATCATTTCAAATGTGAATGTCCAGTTGTGTGTTTCCGCCCCTCTTAGATGAGAAATCCCATGCATATAAGTGACCAAATACCCTCCAAATAAGGCCGACCTGGTTAGCCTGGTAAGTAGCGTGCTCGCCGACTAACCCAAAGGTCGCGGGTTCGAGTCCCGACCCGGGGCATGAGTGTTGTGTTTGTCCAATAAGGTTTTTTTTTCTATGACTAGAAGAGGTGCGAAATGACCATAACCGTCGAAGCACTCTATAAAACAAATATACTAATACTACCCCTCCGAATAGCCACCATCGACTCGGGTAAGAACTGCACATGTCACTGCTTGTCCAACGGCGTATCCGAAAACCCTGTTCCCCCACAATTCGAGACGGGAAGAGGGGAAAAGGGTCAAAAGGGAAGGCGGCTAAGAGGGAGACCTTGGTCACAGGAGAAAAAATGATAATGTAGCCGGCGCAGTGAAGATACCGCGGACATCTTAGCCGACGCACCGCTTAAAGTAAAAATCCCGAGTCGAAATTCTACGGGGCGTAAAAACGATCTTTTACGAGTGTTTCGTGGGGGGGGATTGTCTTTTATCCGGCGTGCTCATGGGCCGACATTGCCGTAAAGTAGTTGGGAATATCACTAAGTGTATCCCCGTTTCACTGCCTTTGAGTCGGAATTCCCACAAAGGTACCGCGCGAACGCCCGCCATCAATTTTACGACGGATGTAATCGCCGCTCGACGAATCAAACATGTAAATTCATTCGTGAAATCCAAGACGGCATCAATTTTTGAGGACTACCGCCCAATTTAGCAAGCGACCAAAGCAAATTCCTCTTGGATTTCTCGTCTCTGATCTCTCGCGCGGCGTCCTAACACAAAAAAAACATATAAGTATAAATTCTCCCGGAGACTCGGAAAATGATAAAATATTATAAATCACAAAACGCGACGACGGAATCAGAACCGGCTTAAGGTTAAACTGGGCCACTGGCCATGTCATACCTCACCCCGCCCCCATGAACTGACCTACTACAGCATTCCCTCGACCAAGACCGGGTGACTTTCTCTGAAGTCAAAAGTAATGAGGCCTTTATGAGTGCATTATGACAATTACCTTGGCACCATTAGTATGATAATGACATGTATAAAATCAATTAGTTGTTTTATGGTCAAAACCCAATGACAAATATGATGCTCATCATTTCTTAATGAAAAAATCAAATACATTTTATTATCGATGGTTCATTATGAGAATCCACTTAAATTACAGTTCTCACGGTGTATATATATGAAACCAGAATTCCAGTTAATTATAGCTGGTTCATTCTTAAATCTATTTCTGGCCAATAAATTGTCTAACAAGCACAATCAGATTGAAACCAACAGCAGTTGAAAATATTGAAACTATAAAAAACCTTCAGAAAAAGCATTTTGATTACCATATATCCCAGGTTAGAAGACATTGTTTTTTTCTCAAAAGAAATTACAGAAAATCACTGTGTGTCTTATATAGCAAGAGAAAGATTATTTTTTCCCCTGAAATGCTTGGCCAAAACTAGGCTCCATCTATAAGCTGGTAAATACAGGCTTTTTCATACAATTAATACCTCCATCAAATTTATTAATTATAAATAGTTATTCCATCTGAAATTTCTGTAATGTAACTCCTATTATGTTTCAAATTTTCAAGTTTTTACCCTACTTACATCGTCTTGAAAGAAAATGAGCAATTACCAGCTTTTTCTAATTTAAAAATATTACCAAATGAGTGGCCTTCTTAAGGTATATATGAGATTTTATTTTTGTACCCATCAACTTTTTAAAGAGGTCAGTCAAATTAATAAGTAGAATTTATTAATTAATGACAAATTATTTCCTATAAATGCATCATTATTTGTTGTAAGTCTTTTGTGCATAATTAACTAAGAGGATAAAATATCACTATGAATCTCAAGAATATTAAGGGAGATAAGGTCCACGGTCTCCCTCTTAAATTCAATAAATGGTGTCTCTAACATGAGCCACATTTGGTTAATACAGACAGTTTACAGTAAGTCATTTTCATTTCATTATTTTTATTGGCCATTCACAATCATAGGCACAAATATCATTTGAAAACTAAAATGTTTGTCGATTATATCTACTGTACCTTGAAACATTTATGACTAGATAATCGGCCACATCGGAAAATGTCTGCACTCCCATTACGTAATCAGGGATGGAATCAGTTGAGTCCTTGTTCTTGCCCAAATTGACTCCCACCAAGGCACTGCCATCCTTCTTCCTTAATTCAACTAAACGTTTGTGGACAGCATCTTGCCCATCACTGTTAAAACCATACCTTAAAAAAAAAGACATACTGAATTTGGTACCTCAGATGTGTTACAAACTTGAAATAGTAGAAGGGCTTGCAGGTTCCAATGACACCAAGAACTTAAAATTGTGGCATCAATGATAATTAGTCCTGCAAGAGACATAGTTCATCCATGCAAGAGAGATTAAAGTTTAGGAGCCAGACAAAAGTTAGTCCGTGCAGCCTCTGTTACTGAGTGAGCTGGTTTAAAAGCCATATGACCAACTAGTTGAGTAGCCAATAATTGATGGCACATGATAAAAACATTGAGAGTGACAATGGGAAACAATATTAAAATTTTTCCCAAGATAACAATGATAGACAAGTGATAGATTTAAATTCTGGCAGCTACGGGACTTAGTTCACTAGGAAGGGTGAACCATTTAGCAAATGGCAAAACAAAGCCTCTAGTATAATCACCATATGAAACCCTTGTCCAGTCAATTAAACCACAACAGAAAATAAAATAAGGAAGATGACTGTATTGGTACAGAGGTAAGAGGAAGTGGAAAGTTGGGACTATGTTGTGGGCAGGAAGGTCTAAGAACATAAAAAAATTAACAGAGATAGCTGACCTAATAATAAAAAATTTAAAGGAGAAGATTTCATTGGAAAGAAAATTTCATTATCTTCAAAGTAACAGCCTCTGGAAATCCCAAGAAGACTCAGCAAAAACTTAAGTTCTTAAATAAAGAAACAAAAGAGGCATGTTCAGTGAATAGCACGATTTGGGTATGGCAAGCAGCTTTTCTAAATATCACCCAGATAGAAGGTCATGGAAGTAGTGTGAATAAAAGAAGCACCACAGTTTGATGACCAGCAATGCCACATAAAATCAAGAAACAAATTGAAACTGTTAATTGTAAAAGTTAAGTCTTTCTGTAAGCTTTAAACAAAAACTGAAGAAAATAATTCCATGCACACCACCCAACAGAAGAGAAATGAGAAATTTAGACACACCGATTTATTATTGCTCCATCCTCCACAAGCCTGAAGACCCTAGGCTTTGGACTGCCCGGCTGTGGCCGGGGAGTAACAGAGCCCACCTCTACAAACCCAAAACCAAGACTTTGAAGACCATGGACAGCTTCTCCTTGCTTGTCAAGTCCAGCAGCCACACCAAGAGGGTTAGAAAATCTGATACCCCAAACCTCAATTCCCTAAGGGGTAACACCATTATGGAAATATACAATGTAATTAAGATGGCATTTAAAATTTTTCTACATAGAAATTAAACAACTTTAAACTTGTTTTTGGTATCACTGATTATACAAGGTCTAGTTTTCCTATAAGATATTTGATAAAATAACTTTCCTGCTTCCTTCTCCGCACCTTATAAAAACTTAGTATTCTACTTAATTTTAACTCTAAGCTGTTCATAAGTTAAAAAATTTCAGATAAATATATCTGAAATATTTGATTTAATTTGTTTACATGTATAACAATAAATGGATATGAAATTAAAGGAATACTTTGACCTTAATCAATCAAAAGCACCTACCAAAGCAGAAGAATCTTTGAATTTTGTTTTGGGAAAAATTCCAAATTTAGCAGCCATTACAGCCATACGATGAGATGTTTCGGGGTTCAATTTCTGTACAGCTGGCATTATGACATTTCTATAAAATTGTTCATTCTCATTATAAATACTCAGGGCAGTAAAAAATCCAAAACCACCGCAGGAAACTAGCAGCGTGGAGGTGGCCTTTCTCTGAAAATAACATAGTTTCCATAAATATATATCTTGGTGCACAGTTGAAATGTCTATCCGAAACAAAATTTAACCTTATGCAGTCCACTCACGACTGCTAACGATGTATTTCTAAAATAGATATATTTTTAGGTCAAATCGTACCTACCAAAAGGTTCATTTTTGTACTCATTTCTAAGCTGGTTTCCTAAGCAATATGAGGCGACTCCTATGAACACAATGATACATTTGTCTCAAAGGTAGATAATAAGGTACAAACGGCATCTGCTTTGGGTCATAGGTTAAGTAAATCAATTGGCATCACGTGAAACGGAATGTTACTAATAAATATACCTTTAAGAACAAATACGTTTCTTCCGTCAGTGACAAAGCCATAAAACAGAAAAACCGAAAGTGGAAAGCGGCAATAGGTAAAAACTTTTAAATTATAAGTGTAAAGACAAAATACACGAGTGAAGCACACTATAAATATGACATTTGAAGGTAAAGAGGCGCGTGATTTGAGAGAATGGGGAACGCATGTGTTGAAGAAATTAGTCGGATTATACCAAACTGCCCTAATACTTTGCCACTAACTTACTTTTTAAGGAATAAAAATGTCAGGTTTTATCGGTGTTCATATCGGTAGGCCATCATTTCATCTTAATTGTTAGTTTCTTGTCAATACAATAAAATACTTACTGAATGAAATACTTTCAGGAGCAGGAAATCATTCGGTAATTTTAACGAAAGAGTATAAAAAGTTATGTCGTGCAGCTTGTAGAAAGGTAAGTCTCAGTAGCAATAAGAATGATTTAAGCTCTTCCTGTTTGCAAGTTTTCTTTTTTTAATTAAGGGCACAGCCTCGCTTTTGGCCGGAGGATCTTCCCTTGATGCTGCAACAGCAGCTACATTGGTGCTGGAAGAATCGCCTCTTACGAATGCCGGATATGGCTCTAACCTCAACATTAACGGGGATGTTGAGGTTTGTGTTAATTAACATTAGTCCTATGAGAATAATTTTGGAGCTTTTTTCATCTATACACATACAAATTAACTCTATAAGGTTTTCTAAAATCTAATTCTTTCTATAATTCAGCAGCAATAGAAATAAATTGGTAACTCATTATCTAAGAGATGGATCACTTTGAATCGCCGAGTGATTGTTTTACAAAATATTACATGAAGAATATTACCTTTTTCATATTGTGATTACGTGCTTATGTATGTTTCATTTTGTGCTTTTTTGTACGGTGTAGTGCGTGAAACCATTGACTATCATTAGATATAATCTGATCGTAGAGGAAGTGGCTACACAATGTGCTAAATGCCTACACTGTATAGCCACTTCTAGGAGACAATTGACCTGGAATGCTATATAGAGTTTATATTCGTTTTATATAATTTTCCTCATCCTAATATTCTAATTATGGTCTTTGTCAATAATTTATTTACAGGTGGATGCAGGCGCTATGGAGGGTGAGAGATTGACTTTTGGTGGTGTGGGTGCTGTTCCTGGTGCTTGCCACCCAGTTTTAATAGCCAGTGAAATGTGTAAAATGCAGTATAAAGGCTTTGTTACTTCTTCCGGGCTTTTAGCTCCAAGGTTTGTATTATTATTCTTTTATTTTAAATGTTTTCATTTATTTAATCTGGGTACCATAGATCCGTTCCCAATAGATTCTAAGACCAATAACTATTTTAAATATCCATGAAATTGGTCATCTAATTTATCTTGAAGTTGTAAAGTCTCCCTTATTTTCTGCTAAACTATTTATTTAGATTTTACTGATAAAATACATTTAGGCTACTCGTAGAATTTCTTGTGATGAGGGCTTGCTTGTTGTTGATAACATACATATATCGATAGATTAGGTATTGATCTGTTGCCAGGATTGAAGATCCTTCTATAGACAGAATGAATCTGTTATTTAATATTTTGTTATGACAGATATTATTTTTGGAAAAATCTCCTAGTAAATTTATCCATTATCAAAGTTAAATGTCCTAAGTATACATCGGTGGAATAATTAAATTTAGTCTTGGCAGCAGGGAAAGTGATGAGGGTTTGGGGTGAAGTAACATCTTTTTAAATGGTCACTATCCTATTTCTACTCTCAGAATTGCACCACCCCTCACAAGAATTATCGAATTTGAATAGGGAGAGGATTGTGTTGGCCCATAGCCTCCTACTGCAGTGAATTTTTGGTGAACCGGCATGATTGATGTTAGATGTTTATTTAACCACCTTTTTGCACTTAGATGCTATTTTTATATGTGGATTTATAGATTTGAGCTCGATAAGTTGTTTCAGCTTCTATGACATACCTACTGGAAGTTATGGGTTTTGTATCTTTTTGAAACTTGTAACCTAAAACTATTGCTTTTAAACTTGTAAACTATTGCTCCATAAAATGTGGGAAATTTTTGGCTCTTGTATGACTTAGCATAGGAATTTGGGGCAATTCCAGTTGTGATTGTAAGATTCACCTCCAAAAGTATCTCTTAGACTGTCATTTTATTATCATGGATATCAACAACAAGATGATTGTGTTGGGCAAAGAGCAAAATAAGAAAATATTAAAATATTTCTCTGGCACTGCAATATACCTGCATGCCATGTTCTACTGAATTCTCTCCTCTTATATTTTATATCTTTCAGCTTGATCGTTGGCTCTGGAGCAACCAAGTGGGCTGAAACAGCTGGCTTGGCTCATGCCCTTTCATCATCTCTTATATCAGGTATATATATATTCCCTTTCTAATGTTGGCTTCAATTTATGCTAATATTTCACAAAACTATAAGTACTCCATGTTTAGAATGATGAGATTGCATTTAAAACAAGACGTTTTCTTTACTTAAAAATTAGTGGCTACCTTCTTTAACCCTTTTAGTGCCAGTGGGCTGATCTATTGGCCCAATTTTTTTGTTTAATAAATAATTTTTTATTTACTCGTTTAGGAGATAAAAAATATAAATAACATATATTTGCTATCTCTGTAAGTGTTAAGAATGTAATTAAAATCATAATTGAACTAAAAATTAATTATTAATATACATTATACGTATTAAAATGTCTGCATCAACAAATTCCATGAAAGAGCCCTGGCATTTTTCTCATATACTAGGTGATAGGAATTGGCACTAAAAGGTTAATTAACCCTTTTAGTGCCATTGGGTTGATCTATTGGACAAAAATGCCACAGGCTAATCAATCGGCTTCATTTTTAAAATAAATAATGAATTATTTTTTTCCCATAAATTGTATAGGAGAAATAATACATAAATAAACTTTTAATTACCCTGAAATTTATTTTTATTATTCAGTTGCCCACACAAAATACTAAACCAATTACGGTGGCACAATATAACAGTAAAAATAATGCACAAACAAAACACATACATCCATTTTAAGTGTAAATAACAAAACTGACATCAACACATTGATATTAGTTTAAATATGTGTGCAAACGTAGAAAGTCGTTAAATAAGCCCTGGCAGTAAGAGTGTTCCACTAAATTCAACCAAGTATTTAACAGTAGCTAAGCTCAACTTTGGCATAATTAACTATTTTGACAAGTTCATTTAATTATGTTTATACTGTGTAAAATAGATGTTTAGGCCACCTGTATAAGTACATGGCCTCAGTTCTTTCTTTTACTTTCTGATGCCGAATAAAGCAATCTTGTCTGCTAATTAACAAGCTTGTCACAGAGAAAAAAATCAAGTGTTCAGATCTAGGGGACATACAATTTTATCATTGCTTAATACTGTTTATCCACTGAACATCATCTTTGGTTATTATGGCTATGGCTCTCATGATTTTTCACACTTATTATCTTATTGTGTTCCTATAGTCATGGTTTCCAGATTCTGTTAACCTCCTGCCATCTACGTTCATGAATATTAAATTTCTTATTTACTGGGGCTCTTAAGCACATTTCGTAAGTGAAGGAAAGCAATAGACTATTAACTTGAATTATAGGGATAACTTATGTTTACACTCATTCTTTTTTGGTAAAGTGTCTTTTGCTGATTAGGCTTGAGCTAATTAGTTTGCTGGATAGTTAACCCAAAAGTTCTTGAGTTCAAATCCTTTTTCAGAATTGGTAGAGTTATTGCGTTTAATGGATTTTTATATCACACTTTGCACTTAATCTCAGTGCCTTTGTTTTTTAATGCCTTTTTACAAATTTTTAGCAGTAAGATAATTAATCCACAAGGACTATTCCATAGTCCTAGGACTTTAAAGTAGAATCTTGATTTCTATATGGTTTTGTCCACATGTGTGCCTCAGAGATTTCAACAAAATTTTCATGTTAAATCAAATCACTGGGCCCACATCAATGGAACCTAATCCCTTTGCATTCTGGGTGAATAATGTAAAGAAATAGAATGTGTCAAGTATAAAATGGATGGCCTCTCTCCTGAGAATAAACCGTATTTATTGATCAAGTAGTTTTACTCTCCTTTGTGCAGACAAGGCTAGAAAGCAGTATTACCGTAATAAACGTAAAATTGATGGGACCAGGAAAGACAGTGATGCGGAAAAGGTATGTTACATGGCATACATTTGGATTATCAAAAGTAATAGAGTTCAGCATTGACACAGATGACATGGAGCACTTACAATTTCCACTTGTACATTTGCAGCCCACTTGCTCTGTTGAGGACAATGAATTAGACACTGTTGGAGTGGTTGCAATGGACAGTGAGGGACGGGTCAGTGCAGTCTGTTCCAGTGGAGGCATTGCCCTCAAGCACCCTGGCCGAGTGGGACAGGTGGGTGCAAGTGTGGGGATCATTGTCCTTCTAAGGGGCAGGAAGAGTTTGCTAACATCAACATTGTGGTGGGAGGGGCTGGAGCAATATCCCTCAACACATGAGTTGTGTTTTCCATATTCAGTTTGTCATGGTGTTCTTTGTTCAGCTATCATGAACAACACTTCAGATTTCCTCCATTTGAGGTGGTGAAACAGCTTTGATGCTAGAGAATGTAAACATGAGGAGGGCAAAGAGACAGAAACTGTTAGCCTGGTGAGTAGCGTGCTCGCTGGCTATTTTTTTTTTTTTGAATCGGTGGTGGGAAAATGCAGTTACGCACCCCCAGAGGGAGTGTGGGACTCAACCGGGGTCTAGGAACCCCCGGCCCATACCCACTAAAAACCCACC
>WURS02018407.1:0-12056 GCA_011762765.2 Rhinocypha anisoptera | reverse complement strand
TGAAGATGCTACAGTGTAGTGAAACTAGTTGAGTCATAAATTATATTTCATGTGGAACGCAAAGTTTTATTTCTGTTTTTATTACAGTGAAGCATATGTTGCAAAATAATTTTTTTAGAGTAAAAATATTTTGTTGACTTGTCTATTACACTGTTATAAATATACTATTTTAATATATTTTACATAAAATGTTTGTTCATCTTTAAATTAGAAACCACTTATCCATGTCTCGTTAAACTTTAACAGGTTAAACTTTAAAAAGTGTTAAACTGCCATGTTTCAAACTGCCAGGTTTAAGATTATAATCTCCCCATAATCACTCTTCTGTGCAATTGCAACTCTCATGCATAAATCCTCCCATATCACTTATATAGGCCAGTCACCTAGGAAAGTAACCTGTTTTCAAGTGCAAACTATTTCAAAATGTGGAGTGATACGTTGAATACTGATCATGTCATGATTGGTGGTCATCTTGGATTTCCTGCCAAAAGAACTTGATGCCAAGTGCTTAAGTGACGAAAATACCACTCATGGAAAAATTCGTGAACTAACTCCTCACCGACAGTCTGAAGTGAGTTGACTGGTGTGTAAAGACATGTACACAGGCAGTCTGAAATCTTGTGATCTTTTTTGCCAAAAGCAAGGCATATTTTTGAGTGTTTATTTATAACTGGTAACAAAGGTTGTATGGTTATTACATATCATTTATGTTTATTGCTGATTTTTGTTGCATTAAAGAGTGGTAATTATAACACTTGTTTTTTCTTGAGCAAATGATATCCCTGATCACTTGACCGATCACGTGTTTTTTAAGATAAGCTGTTGAGTTGTATTCATCTTCAATCATGTGTTTCTAGCTTATAGTACAAGTGTTACAATCTTCAACCCTAAGGTCAGTTTGATATTTGAGGACTCACCAAGTATTAAACTTAATCATGTGTGAAAATTAACACAACAGGGTAGAGGAGGCAGTTTCTTTCTCTGTGCCATCTGTGGTTTCCCAAGAAAATCTGGTACCTATAAAATCAACCAACTTAAGTTCCAGCTGGATAAGTCCAGAACTTTCTCTTATACTTGAACCTAGGTTCCTAATACCCTGTTCAATAGCCAGGTGTTCTACCCACTGAGTTACCAGGACCTCTTATTGAAATTAAAAATGTAGAAATTGGGTTGCAGTCCATACATACACAGGGTGGTACAACATGCTCATGCAATGAATGAATAAATAAGAATATAAGTTAAATACTTACTTAATAAGTTTAATCCTATAATTAATTTTAAAATTTAATTTACCTTCCAGGCTAATCTTCACTGATCTGTAACTACCCCCTCTGCCATGCATTTACATTCTTTCAACATTGCTATATATCAAGGCCCACTTGCAGGACTTCTCTGTTAATTCTGATTTTCATGATCTTAAAACCAGGACTAAAAATCTTCTACACTACAGATCTATATGCACAAAAGCAATTAAACTAGAACTCTACAAAATGGGTCTGAGATTATATAACAAATTACCCAAAAACATTAGGAGGATCAACTGTGTTAACAGTTTAAAATCAAAATTGAAAAAATTCTTACTTAACAAAATGTACTATTCTGTAAATGAATATCTAGATGACAAATTATAATTGTATGTTCATCATTTTCTACACTCTATTTGTCTGCGTGCACCAGTATTTCCAATTGCCCATGTGTGTTTATTATATATGTATATTTATCCCCATGTATATTGTGACATCCATTGTATATTGCTGTGCCTTATACCATGTGTGTATTCTTGCTGTGGTCTTTGGGCAATAAAGCACCATTATTTTTATTCTCCATATCAAGCCACAGAGTCTGAGAGTGTGAGAAAGCCTAAACTTTTCAGAAAGAACAACTGGCTGTCATATAATGCCTTCTGAAGTCAGGGATCTTCTTCAGTTGAAGTCTTGAAATGTTCTCTTTTTTTGCATGTTTAAATACTGTTCAAACATCTTGACCACCTTCCGTTCACCACTGCAAGGAATGCAAGTTTCTCAGAAACCAAAATTTCAATGAAAAAATTAAACTAGCCATTATAGTCCAGCCGCATTGAAATGGTCCTGCCCAAGAATTTCTGTGCCCCCCTCCCTGTCCTCCCCATTCTGGACTCCTTCCTTCCACCTTTCCGTGCCTCCCCCTACCACCAGCATCATGTCATTGCAGCTGCCAGCTCTTGTCGTATCGGTTCTCTCTCTCGGTTTTGCATGCTTATGTTTGCCCTCCACCATTATTATTTCCCTCCGCCGATGTTAGGAAAACTGGCAACACTGTTTGCCTCTCCTCCAGTGTGTGTGTGTGAGAGAGCAAAGAAGGGGAGGTAAGGGGGGGTAGGTAGTCGTAGATCCACCAACCATTCACCGAGAAGGACCATTTCAACGTGGCTGGACTATAGGAAATAATACAAAAGGTTTACATCAAGAGAAAACATATTTCAGTGAACTCTTGTTCTTAATTTAGTCCTTTTAAAATGTAGGATTGCTACTTGCTATTGTGAAAACATTGGTCAGTTAGCTGGAGGGTATAAATATGAAATTTTTTCAATGTTTAGGACCCTTTAAAGTTTTTTAAAGTCAAGACCCAACTAAACATCCTAGATTTCTTAGAAGACTTCATGTACATATTGTGTGTCAGAAATCAGCTGCTGGCTTTGGTAGAAATGGTTTCATTCAAAAATAAGATACCATGTATAAGGAACTACATATTTGGAGAGTTTATTTAAGGGAAATATCGACTTTATTAATATCCTTATAATGCGAAATATTCCTATCTGCGAAATATTCTTAGAGTCATGCAACTGTTTTGATTATCCAAATTGCTACTAGTTGGATGCAAACCATGCTCACACATCCCATGAACTTCTGGAGTCCATGCACATGTGGACGTATCACATGACTACCACACCTCCAGTTGGCATTGCCCTGGTGACCCCACTGCATAGACAATATTTCATATTGGTAACCTTATTAGCCAACAAAGAGAAGCAGTGATCAGCACGACCTTTCATCCCTTAATGAGGCACTAACTCCCCAAGCTTAATTTGACAAGAAATAATTTGATGCGATTGAAAAATATGACATGGATCTCATTTTACAATCTGATACAATGAAGAAAAGTTGCTTGCACTAAGAATTCAAGTGATGACCATCACTTTAACTGCTGTGTTTGCATAACAATAACAATGCCATCTTTACTGAGAGTAAAATTATGACTAAGAAGTTTCTCACATTTGACTATTCACAAGTGGTGCAAAAATAACTATGCTTGAATAGGGGCTCAAACTCTTGCAACTTGTGTAAATGAACAAAATGTTAAACAGGCCTGCAGCTATCATAAATGGGCTTTCCTCAACTGAAACTCAAAACCAAAGGCAGACATTTAAGTTCCACCATCTAAAATGGATTTCCGTACTTTCAAATCAGAACTTTAGGATCAGACCTTTGGACAACAACCTACTAACCACTAACTTTGTTATTTCTGTGCCTCAGTCTCTTCACCCTGGAGGGTCTACATTTAATGCCAAGTGCCCATTGGTTGTGGTGCTGACAGGGAATAATGATTTTCCCTGTTCATGTGATTAAATAAGTAATGATAATGGGATTTATTTACATGTCGCTATAAAGTTTGAGCAACTGAAGTGTCTACACTTTGGAGCTTGCTTCATATTCTGCACTATAAATCTATTAGGGGATAATTTTTCTTCCATTCTTAATAATGAACTTTATCTGCTTTGTCATGTGGAGAACGTCCATATCCATGTCTTGCAGAAGACAGGAATGCTCCCATAAAAGGAATAGCAAAGGATTACCATGTGATTACATAGCAGTAAAGCCAGTTGTTTCAAATTCTTGACATTTCCATTAAAAGAAAATTTGTTACTTTTATTTATTTTAAAATTTTAACAATAATATAAAAATGTTTGAATAATTGCAGTATATATTAGGTAAATATAGTACTTTAGGGTATGAAAAGGCTAAACATCATGGGTATTTAAAACCACAAATCAAATAAAATCCACAACTTCATTGATAAAATAACCTTTCTCAAGTAAAAAAATCCTCCAGAAAGACTCAATTTAAGCCTATGAGTTGTGTTCATAAAACACTCTTGAGGCTGAAACTATCAGAGATCCATTCTGTTTACTCAAAAATCTAATGGTTTTGGGAAGACACAATATGCATGGGTGAACTGAGCCAAGGAAAACTCAATGATAATGAGAAAAAAATTGAGAACATCTTTCCGTGAAAAGTAAGATAATGCCTATAAAAGCCAGGATGAAACTAAATAGTATTAGAAGAAATATAACAACTTTGTAAGTCCACAAATTTTTATTAAAACTGGTCGTTTTAATAAAAATTTGTTGATTTACAAAGTTGTTATATTTCTTCATCATGAATTTCCATAAAGTAGAGCCTGATACTATTGAATTCTAAATAGCACTAAAAACTCCAAGGAAATTTCAAAGTTACCATAATCCCTTCATTTTGAGGAAAAATGAATCATCAAATTTGTAAGGTATGATGTTAACGATGACAATTTTCTCATCATCCGTAAACTTCCACGGTTGCGGACGGTAAAAAAAGGAAAGAATGAGATTCCTACCTGACGTCCATCTTCATTCGCTGCCCCACTACTACCCCCTACGTGGGCCTCTGTCCTCCCCTCAGACTCCCTCATCGCCCTCCCTCCATTGCCACTCCTCTTAGCAGCATACTAGTAACTATTGACTGTGGCGCGCAAAGCACCATAACATTTCCTGTAAAGGAAGCAGGGCTTAACATCAAAATTCTCCCTTTGATTTAAGCTAATGAAAAATTTACAATTATGATACTTTGAGAACAAAAAAGGAAATAACATATATTCGTGTATTTTAGAATGAAGTAAGTATCACTCTCTTTCACCTTTTATTATTAATTAATATAACCACTCTGTAAAAGATTCTCAAATACTTATTGGTAAGGTCTTATGGCCAATTTGAATTTGCAAAATTAGTCAGAACTATGGGAGCTGAATACATTAATGGTCAATGGAGTATTTCCCATTACTGTAACTAACATAAATTTTCCTTTTCAAATAAATAACAAGTATACAACATGTACAATGCAAACAGTGGGGATTATACAAAATACATATTCATTATTTCTCACTTTCACTAATTGACAATGGAGAGTTTTAGCTTCAAATGGCTTCCTTGGCCAATATGACCCTGATTCCTTGTGCTGACAAAGTGTAGAGGAATTTCACAATTGATGTATGTTTAAGCTAATTTTGCAAGCCATTTGGGATGCACAGGATTAATAACTACCACCCATTGCACCAATGTACAATAATATTTTTTCCACAATTTTATGATTGCTCTTAAAAATAAGTCTTTGGAAGGTGCTTTTACAGTGGTGGTAACTGTGGTGACATTTCATGTTACTTACACAATTTTACACTACAAAAAATGTCTAGAGAAACAATTCATCGATTGGGCTGCGAGATCTATCACATATTAATGATTATAACAACACTCCACAAATAAAATTGTTTACAGATAACAAGATAATTACTAATATGTCAGTATAATTACTAATCTTATAAATGTTCCCAAATTGTCCTAATAGCATTTATCTTATGTAAACAAATTAATATTATGAGTCAGTCACATAGGAAATAGCCAGAGCCAAACAGTTTTAGTATTTACATTAAAATAGGAGATTGACAACCTTTAACGTTAATGTAAACATTAACAACAAATTACTTTTAACATTACGTGAGTATAAGCAGGAATTCTAATTTCTTCTCACAAACAATAAGATTAAATTATGTTTCAAATATGCATGATTGTCACGTAGAAATGGATATATTTAATATAGTTCTTAGTGAACTTTAAAGGGTATTGACAGTCATCCGATAATAAGGATTTCGGACGACAATGACAACAGAATTTACGGTAAAAAGTAATCAAACTTAACTAATATACAAAAGGAATGCACACATGATGCATAAATGGTGTCAAGAAAATTAGAACAACTACACAAAATCAATGGCACAAACAATCAACAGCTGTAAATATTCAATCAAACGCCACGTTCTGACAGTAGTTGTTCTAATCGATATACGGATCTGGAACTAATTTTAAGTAAATAAGACAACATGCATGAAATGTATATATCATTTAGGATACGACGTGCAATAAAACAATTTTACATTAATAAAAGAAAATTAACTCAACCTTTCTCCCTGCTATTATAGTTTCCGACAACGACGGGGTAGCAGAACACTTTTGTCGTAAATAAGCAATCGTACTAATTCACTATTTAGGCGAGTCACTGGATTCCGGTAATGATCCATTCATAATGTACTGTGAAGTGAACTGTCACTAAGTGAAAATTTAAGGTGATAAGATAAAAAGTTTACGTTTTCTAAACATTGTCCTTTCTCGGGATCATCCTACTTTTCGCATAACCGGAAATATACGTCACGTGATACAAAAGTGCGTGCTAAAGGTTTTGAGTTGAGCATCTACTTCCTTTCCGATTTGTAAACGTAATCCGAGTTTTCGTTACTGCCCGAAGGTTAACCGGGAGGAATTACTAAAGCCGGTTTCGGTTATTTCCTGTTGGCAGAATGATAACAATGGTAGGTTTATTTTACTCGAATTAATTATGATTGTAATAGCTTTTACGAACAACTTGAAGCACTAATGTGCCAAATCTCTGATGTTTTGTTAGGTAATTCAGATGTTTGTGGGGTAACGTTGATTTTTTTGCAAATATTCTGTGGATAAATCTGTATTATTGTCCTTATCCCTTGTTTAGATGGATGTGGAACACATGTCAAGATACGTTTCACCAGTAAATCCAGCAGTTTTTCCACACCTGTCGCTATTGCTGCTTGGCATCGGTGTTTTCTTTACGGCATGGTTCTTTGTTTACGAAGTGACTGCAACGAAGTTTACAAGAGACATTTTTAAAGAACTTCTCGTTTCCTTGGTGGCTGCGTTGTTTTCTGGATTTGGTGTTCTTTTTCTCCTCCTTTGGGTAGGAATATATGTGTGATGGTAACTAGATGTTTATGCAACATAAAAAACTTGTTCGCTGTTGTGGGCTTGAAAAACAAGGTTAACAACCACTGCGATGAAGCCTAATTCTTTATTCATCCCTTTGTGTTGAAACGGACTGTACAAATGTCATGTTTTCCTTACAAAGTGGAAAATTAAGTACTGTGGACATTGTTTGGGCACAAATGGAAAAATAAATTAAAAGAGTGCTCAATAATTCGTTTACTTGACTTATTATACCACAAGTTTACTTCTTTGAAATAATAAAAATGCTATCACTGTCACAATAACACAAGTATTACTGGGTGCAATATGACATATATGGCAATTTGATATTAACAAAGCGTTTTATAAAATTTGGCAAGAGGCATGTTTATCAATATACAAAACATTCCACTACCACTAAAAAAGCAGTTCTTTACATCACTGAAACTGGTACATAATAACGATATAAAATGACTGCTGACCAATGTAGTAAAGCTTAATATATAGCAGTCCTTTAGTCTGGTCAGATACTAAATGGCACGAAAGGAAAATAATTAACGTGCACTACATGACAATAGTGGCAGTCAATCTCCAGAGCCTTAAAAACTTCATTAGGAGTATAGAATACAGAAAAGATATATTTTAGAAATCCCAAAGGTCCTCATTTTGCACTCACTTCCTGATCAAGCTGCTTTATACTTAACAGGGTTTTATATACATTCAGTCAAATTTGAAAACGCCCACTTTTTTTACACCTGAAGCAGCTGCTATTAACCAACTAAGCCAGCCTTCTGTCTGCATTTGTGCATAAGGGCACGTAATGTGAATTGCTTCCTTGACAGGGTGCGCACATGTTTGAGGAATGTTTCCAGGTCAATTACTTCTCGTCGTAAAGCCTCACCAAGGTAGTATATTGCATCTTCCGTTGCAGCTTCTTCAGCAAATGCATTTAAAAGTCTGAAAGAAAAAATTTTTAGTAAAAAATAAATATCAAGAAAATTAAACATGCCGTTTAAACAATATCAATATGTTTGCCAATTTTATTGTTTATCCTAAAGAATAATCACTAGTGGTGACATAGGTGACATAAAAAACTATTGCTGAGAACCACAGATTTCCAAAGAGAACATTTAATTGAGTAACAGTATTTTAGCAAATTATCTCAAATGCTTGGGCAAAATTTATGAAGAAAAATCACTAGGTAGAGTTAACCATATTATGCATACATAGCTAATTATGGAGTTCCTACTATGGCAAATGAAAGGTTTAAAAATACTGCAAGTTGTATTTTATACTTGAAAAAGATTTTTCATGAGAATAAAATACTAGTCAAAGCAAGTACCTTTTATTTTAAGTAAATGGTTGCTAATGATTATGCAAGTTCTAATAGCCAATTCCCTTTTATTAAATTTCTTGATTTCTCATGCCCTTCTTCAAAGATCAGAGCATCCTTTTCCAACATGGCAATAATTTCTCCAAGCCCAATTTTCTTAAAGATGTAGACCAATAATTAGCATACCTGCTTAACTCTTCCTTGATTTCATGTATACATAGTCATCTTTTTCCTATAGTAAGGGTCATTATTTTGTAACTGCAGTTCATTTAAGTTCTCTTAATAAGCATTGCACTTTGTCAACCAGCATCAATAGAAAAATTTTTATGGCAAAGTAAAATAATTATTAAACAGCAGTAAATTACTGAGTGAGGGAATATCCCAGAAATGCTTATTATCAAATGTCATAATATCCGAATATTGTTTTTTTTAATAAAATATGAAATGTCAATTGGAGTTGTATTGATATAATTTAAACTGTTATGCAATATAATGAGTGCTTCCCTACATAAAAGAATCCATGCAAAAATGGTACTTTTCACAGGGAGAAAACTGGGAGTTGATTTTGTAGTGGGAATTATCACAAATATACTTAAATGACCAAAATGTTTCTACCAATGACCTGTAAAACCTCAAACTTTATAGCCACAAAAGGAAAGCATCAGAGAACTGTCAAATTCATTAAATTGCCACACCAACATCAATCTATATTCTCAAATGCCCAATTTTACATTGCTAAACTTATTACCTACACACACAAGCTTTTTCTTATTCTACAATTATGATTCCCTTTGTTTTCCTAGTCAATCTCTGTGGTATGCTGTTTAACACGTTTGATGCCAATCATCTTTATTTACAGGATAGGAGTTCATAGTCTTCCTTAAGTGTATACAATACAAGATTAGACATCATAATAAAAAGTTCTTTATAAAAGGCATCACAATATATTTTTCATGATTCCAATTTTATGTAAAAGAGTTATAGGTAACTTTGAAAGTAGTGAGCAATTTCAAGGTTCACTCAATTATAAAGAATAATTTATGAAATCCCCATTAATTACAAAGGCGAAGTTACATTTTAGTAACATAGTGAAACATGGAAAGTTGAACATTTCAATAGATCAAGGCAATTAATCTCATAATTAGATGAGGTACAAGACTGTCTGTCTTTTACCTGATGATGGCACAGTAAGTTGAAATGTGCATCGTATTAGTCTTTATTTCATGTAAAAGTTCTACATCTTTATTACCTGTACCTTCCACTATATCAGGCCTGAAGCTGTGAGACTTTCTCAGAACTGAGTTTTGGTAAAATGATGACATATAATTGAACAATATTCTTGATTTCACTAATGTACAATCAGAATTAGTCATATTAGAATCATGATTTTTTAAAATTTCTATTTATAAACATTTTTTTAACCTGCACTATGTTATGAATACCAAAGGCCAATATGATGGATAGATAAATAGAAAATATATAAGTAAGTTAGAATCCAAAAAAAAACAAGAGGAATAGTGAAGAACCACAGTGGGTCAAAGAAGGTAGAGCCTTGTGTACACATCAGAAAATTATTAGAGGCATTCATAATTTGCTATACATGGATGAAGAATGTATCTCAATCTCACACACACTTTCATTTTCTAAACCAAACAGTTATTTGGTTATTCTATTTTTTCAACCTTTTCTCATTGTGTAAGTTTGTTCAACAATGTGGGTTTCTAATTGCCATTCACTTTTCTACCTTTGAGTAATGTTGAAAAAAGTTTGTAAGCATAAGGTGATTATTAATATTTCTTTCTAATAGTTTTAGCAGAATCTCTTCATATACTCACCCACAAGTGGATGGTATGGAGACTGGTAAGAAACTTCAGACTGGCTGGTCAAGATGACTTTAAAATCGTATTTATTTACAGGTTGCTATGGCAAAGAACAACCAGATTCTATTCTTAGTTTTCTGAATCCTAGGATTGCTGTTCATTGATGGGATGAGTAATATATACACCATTAGCATTAAGCTAATCGGCATAGTAGGTACGAAGTACCAAATTCCCAGGCCGATCATTTCTTGGGGAGTGTTCGGCCGGGTGGAAGTATTCAGTGTGGGAATTGACAACAATGGGGGGAAAAACTTAAAGGGTAAATGGAAAGGGCAATCTAGCCAATGAAAGCATGGAAAATTCCAAGGTTCATGGGATATAATCATAAATGTCAACGATCAAATTAGAGTAGTACTGGGTGGATAAAGGCTCCCGAAAATTGTGAGGTTAAACTTCTTGTGTGTTACTTGCATCATGAAAACTTAGCAATTTTGATCTTTTTGAATTCCTGATAACAATCTAAAACATTCACTGGGCTGCCAATACATTAAAAATTTAATTGAGACAAGGTTAAGTGTCACAGTGTATCCAGTATTTGCCTCGAATAATCAATAATATAACAAATTTGACTTCCAAAATATAATGACTCGTTGACTATGAAATAAAAAGTTAACATAAATATTGACTGAAAAACACCATTATTAATCATCAATAGATTCCATATCACTTAAAATTCTATTCTGCTTTTAGTTAGTAAGAAATTACTATAACTAGAGATGGGCCGAATCCACTTGTTCTCGAATCCGAATCTTCAATTTTCCCTCATCTCTTATTTCGAATCCGCAACCACAAATCCCCCCTTTTAAGCTATATGCCGAAGGACAAACAAAGTAAACATAAGAGACAGCGTTTTTAGACATTTGGGGACTACTGAGAGACAAATCAGTCTGAACTTGACCTGTGTGAAGGCATCCTTGCTAGTTAGACCTATAGACAGTGGTGCTACAATGAGTGTATTACAGTTGGGACTAGTTCTGAGAAACTCGTGAAAAATGAATCCATCATTACCGAAGAAATCTAGAAAAGGTATATCTTTGATTGATAAACTAAAGATCATAAATGAAAATGAAGTGAAGAAAATTAGCAAGACATTAGTAGCCAAAAATTTTGGAGTTTCTTTATCGACAATAAAGACCCTGGGAGGCACTAAATTTATTGACATCGAAAATGACGTGTATGCTTTTTTTTGCGAATGCCGTCAAGAAAACCTACTATCAGTGGCCCTATTTTAATTCAGAAAGCAGAAGCAATTTCACTTGAAAAAAAGTCTAGGGTTTCAAAGCCTCATCACGTTGGATGACAAAGTTTAAAGCACGTTTCAACATTATCTCCCTGAAGATTTGTGGTGAAGAAAGTGTAGTTGACAATGATGCTGTTACTGACAGGGAAAATGATACCCTTATCAATGCATATAGCCCCGAAAATCAGTATAATTTTGATGAGACGAGGATTTTCTATTATGCTCTTCCTGAAACAACTTTTGCAGTGAAAGGAGAGCAATGCCATGGAGGAAGGAAAAGCAAAATGCGAGTGACGATGGGCCTTGGGGTAAACCAGACGGGTACAGACAAGATTGAACCAATTTTAGCCGGGAAACATGAGAAAACTCGGTGCCTAAAAAATGTTCGACTGAAAAACCTTCCGTTTTCTACGATTTTAACAAGAATAGTTGGATGACCTGAGAAATTCTCCGTAAGACTCTCTTTTGATTTCAGAAGAAGAATGGCGGGTGAAAATAGGAAGATTCTCCTCAAAGCAAAAGAAGGTTCGGGACAAAGCAAGCTCCCAC